>JARQOC010000350.1:0-20000 GCA_033576535.1 Allobates femoralis
CCTGTCTAGGGAAATACTAGAGCAGACAGACTTGCTTACAATGGGCAAATTTTTTGAAAAAGCCCTCATGCACGCCTCTATGCAGGGGCATCTTGGTGCCTCCAAACCTTTGGCTTCCCTGCCTAGGGCAATACTAGAAAAGACACACTTGCTTAAAATGGGCACATCATTTAAAGAGGCCCTCATGCACGCCTCTATCCAGTGGCATCTTAGTGCCTCCAAAACCTTTGGCTTCCCTGCCTATGGAAATACTACAACAGACCCACTTGCTTAAAATGGACACATCATTTAAAGAGGCCCTCATGCACACCTCTATCCAGTGGCATATTGGTGCCTCCAAACCTTTGGCTTCCCTGTCTAGGGAAATAGTAGGGATGGGCGAATCTACTCGCTAGGACTCGTTACTCGGCGAGTAGTAAGGGACTCGCAGGACTCGGTACTCTGCGAGTTTCCCAGTGATTACTCGCACGAGTCCAATGCAAATCAATATCAATCCTAGTTTTGTCAGAAACGCTGACAAAACTAGGATTGCCATTGTTTGCATTAGACTCGGCTACTGTGCCAGTGATAGCATGGAAACTCGCAAAGTAACTGCTGTTACATTGCAAGCCGAGTCCAGCTGTCTTCTCTGTGCAGCTCCAGGGTCCTAGAGCCCGCCTGCTCACAAAGATGATGTAGCAGTGCTGAGATTGTTCTCAGTCTGCTCATTCCCTGTGCATAGACATCTATATCTATGCACAGGGGATGTAGCAGAGAGGACATTGCGTTTTGGACTGCGTTGGACGGAAGAGGATTTTTTTAATTAAAGATGGAGTCCCTAATGGCTTTTTTTTTTATTTCAAATAAAAAATTTTCTCTGTGTTTTTTTAACCCTTTATTGGAGATTCTTAGTGGCCGGGTCAAACGTGGCCTGACATTAAGAATCTCGGGCTTAATACCAGCTTGTATAACAAAGCTGGTATTAACCCCTTTATTACCCAGCGTGCCACCGCCACCAGGGCCGTTGGAAGAGCGGGGTTCAGCGCCAGAGGATGGCGCTTCAATGAACGCGCCATCTTCTGGGGCGGCTGCGGGCTGCAATTTGCAGCGGGGGGTGCCCAGAAAGCTTGGGCATCCCTGCGCTGCGGATTCCAGCCCCCAGCTGCTTAGCTGTACCTGGCTAGACATAGAAATTGCGCGGAGCCCCACGCATTTTTTTTTAATTATTTCATGAATTTCAGAGTCAGAGTCAGAATCTCAGAATTTCATGAAATAATTAAAAAAAAATGCGTGGGGCTCCGCACAATTTCTATGTCTAGCCAGGTACAGCTAAGCAGCTGGGGGCTGGAATCCGCAGCGCAGGGATGCCCAAGCTTTCTGGGCACCCCCCACTGCAAATTGCGGCCCGCAGCCGCCCCAGAAGATGGCGCGTTCATTGAAGCGCCATCCTCTGGCGCTGAACCCCGCTCTTCCAGCGGCCCTGGTAGCGGTGGCACGCTGGGTAATAAAGAGGTTAGGGCCAGCTTTGTATTATCAGCTGGCCCTAAGCCCGAAATTTATGGCGGTCACGCCAATATTAGACATGACCGCCATGAATTTCTATTAAATTGTTTTAAAAAAAACACAACACAAAGAAAATTTTTTATTAGAAATAAAAAAAAAAGCCATTAGAGACTCCATCTTTAATTAAAAAAATCCTCTTCCGTCCGACGCAGTCCAAAACGCGATGTCCTCTCTGCTACATCCCCTGTGCATAGATATAGATGTCTATGCACAGGGAATGAGCAGACTGAGAACAATCTCAGCTCTGCTACATCATCTCTGTGCACAGACATTCATGTCTGTACACAGGGAATGAGCAGACTGAGAACAATCTCAGCTCTGCTACATCAGGCAGCAGGCGGGCTCTAGGACCCTAGAGCTGTGGCAGCCAGTACACTGAGCAGACAGGACTCTTATCTGTGCGAGTTTCCCAGCGATTACTTGCAAAGTAAAAGAGTCCAATGCAAATAAATGACAAAACTAGGATTGCTTCAGGCTGAAGCTTCCGAGACACATCTGCGATTTGTAAATCTCACACTACTCGCTATTACTCGCTTCCCCATTCATTAACATTGGACTCGCTAGACTCGCAACGAGTAGCGAGTCCTGTGCTCGGACTCGCTAGAGTCAAGCGATTCCGAGTAATTTAGGATTCGCCTATCACTAGGAAATACTACAGCAGACAGACTTGCTTACAATGGGCAAATTTTTGAAAAAGCCCTCATGCACGCGTCTATGCATGGGCATCTTGGTGCCTCCAAACCTTTTGCTTCCCTGCCTAGGGAAATACTACAACTGACCCACATGCTTACAATGGGCACATTTTTTTTAAAAGGCCCTCGTGCACGCCTGTTTCCAGGGGCATATTGGTGTCTCCCAATTTTTGGCTTCCCTGCCTACGGAAATACTAGAGCAGACACACTTGCTTACAATGGGCACATTTTTTGAAAAAGCCCTCATGCCCGCCTCTATGCAGTGGCATCTGAGCGCTTCCAAACCTTTGGCTTCCCTGCCTAGGGAAATACTACAACAGACCCACTTGCTTAAAATGGGCACATCATTTAAAGAGGCCCTCATGCACGCCTCTATCCAGGGGAATATTGGTGCCTCCAAACCTTTGGCTTTCCTGCCTAGTGAAATGCTACAACAGACCCACTTGCTTAAAATGGGCACATCATTTAAAGAGGCCCTCATGCACACCTCTATCCAGGGGCATATTGGTGCCTCCAAACCTTTGGCTTCCCTGTCTAGGGAAATACTAGAGCAGACAGACTTGCTTACAATGGGCACATTTTTTGAAAAAGCCCTCATGCACGCGTCTATGCAGGGGCATCTTGGTGCCTCCAAACCTTTCGCTTCCCTGCCTAGGGCAATACTAAGAAAGACTAACTTGCTTAGAATGGGCACTTTTTTTGAAAAGGCCCTCATGCACACCTCTATGCAGGGGCATCTTGGTGCCTCCAAACCTTTGGCTTCCCTGCCTAGGGCAATACTAAAAAAGACACACTTGCTTACAATGGGCACATCATTTAACGGGCCCCCATGCACGCCTCTATGCAGGGGCATCTTAGTGCCTCCAAAACTTTGGCTTCCCTGCCTATGGAAATACTACAACAGACCCACTTGCTTAAAATGGGCACATCATTTAAAGAGGCCCTCATGCACACCTCTATGCTGGGGCATCTTGGTGCCTCCAAACCTTTGGCTTCCCTGCCTAGGGAAATACTACAGCAGACCCACTTGCTTACATTGGCACATTTTTTAAAAGGCCCTCATGCACTCCTCTATGCAGGGGCATATTGGTGTCTCCCAGTTTTTGGCTTCCCTGCCTGCGGAATTACTACAGCAGACACACTTGCTTACAATGGACACATTTTTTGAAAATGCCCTCATGCACGCCTCTATGCAGGGGCATTTTCGTGCCTCCAAACCTTTGGCCTTCCTGTTTAGAGCAATACTATAAAAGACACACTTGCTTACAATGAGCACATTTTTTGAAAAGGCCCTCATGCACGCCTCTATGCGTGGGCATCTTAGTGCCTCCAAACCTTTGGCCTCCCTGCGTAGGGAAATACTACAACAGACCCACTTGCTTAAAATGGGCACATCATTTAAAAAGGCCCTCATGCACACCTCTATCCAGTGGCATATTGGTGCCTCCAAACCTTTGGCTTCCTTGCCTAGGGCAATACTAGAAAAGACACACGTGCTTAGAATGGGCACTTTTTTCAAAAAAAGCCCTCATGCACGCGTCTATGCAGGGGCATCTTGGTGCCTCCAAACCTTTGGCTTCCCTGCCTAGGGCAGTACTAGAAAAGACACACTTGCTTAAAATGGCACATCATTTAAAGAGGCCCTCATGCATGCCTCTATCCAGTGGCATATTGGTGCCTCCAAACCTTTTGCTTCCCTGCCTAGGGAAATACTACAACTGACCCACATGCTTACAATGGGCACATTTTTTTTAAAAGGCCCTCATGCACGCCTGTTTCCAGGGGCATATTGGTGTCTCCCAATTTTTGGCTTCCCTGCCTACGGAAATACTAGAGCAGACACACTTGCTTACAATGGGCACATTTTTTGAAAAGGCCCTCATGCACACCTCTATGCAGGGGCATCTTAGTGCCTCCAAACCTTTGGCTTCCCTGCCTAGGGAAATACTACAACAGACCCACTTGCTTAAAATGGGCACATCATTTAAAGAAGCCCTCATGCACGCCTCTATCCAGTGGCATATTTGTGCTTCCCAATTTTTGACTTCCCTGCCTAGGGCAATACTACAGCAGACACACTTGCTTACAATGGGCACATTTTTTGAAAAGGTCCTCATGCACGCCTCTATGCAGGGGCATCTTGGTGCCTCCAAACCTTTGGCTTCCCTGCCTAGGTCAATACTAAAAAAGACACAATTGCTTACAATGGGCACATTTTTTGAAAAGGCCCTCATGCACGCCTCTATGCAGGGGCATCTTAGTGCCTCCAAACCTTTGGCTTCCCTGCCTAGGGAAATACTACAACAGACCCACTTGCTTAAAATGGGCACATCATTTAAAGACGCCCTCATGCACACCTTTATCCAGTGGCATATTGGTGCCTCCCAATTTTTGGCTTCCCTGCCTAGGGCAAGACACACTTGCTTACAATGGGCACATTTTTTTAAAAGGCCCTCATGCACGCCTCTATGCAGTGGCATATTGGTGCCTCCAAACCTTTGGCTTTCCTGCCTAGTGAAATGCTACAACAGACCCACTTCCTTAAAATGGGCACATCATTTAAAGAGGCCCTCATGCACACCTCTATCCAGGGTCATATTGGTGCCTCCAAACCTTTGGCTTCCCTGTCTAGGGAAATACTAGAGCAGACAGGCTTGCTTATAATGGGCACATTTTTGAAAAAGCCCTCATGCACGCGTCTATGCATGGGCATCTTGGTGCCTCCAAACCTTTTGCTTCCCTGCCTAGGGAAATACTACAACTGACCCACATGCTTACAATGGGCACATTTTTTTTAAAAGGCCCTCATGCACGCCTGTTTCCAGGGGCATATTGGTGTCTCCCAATTTTTGGCTTCCCTGCCTACGGAAATACTAGAGCAGACACACTTGCTTACAATGGGCACATTTTTTGAAAAAGCCCTCATGCACGCCTCTATGCAGTGGCATCTGAGCGCTTCCAAACCTTTGGCTTCCCTGCCTAGGGAAATACTACAACAGACCCACTTGCTTAAAATGGGCACATTTTTTGAAAAGGTCCTCATGCACGCCTCTATGCAGGGGCATCTTGGTGCCTCCAAACCTTTGGCTTCCCTGCCTAGGTCAATACTAAAAAAGACACAATTGCTTACAATGGGCACATTTTTTGAAAAGGCCCTCATGCACGCCTCTATGCAGGGGCATCTTAGTGCCTCCAAACCTTTGGCTTCCCTGCCTAGGGAAATACTACAACAGACCCACTTGCTTAAAATGGGCACATCATTTAAAGAGGCCCTCATGCACGCCTCTATCATGTGGCATATTGGTGCCTCCCAATTTTTGGCTTCCCTGCCTAAAGCAATACTAAAAAAGACCTACTTGCTTAAAATGGGCACATTATTTAAAGAGACCTTCATTTACGTCTCTTCCCAGGAACATGGGAGTGCCACACATTTAAAAAAAAAAAAATCTTTCATATAATCCCAAAAAACTACCCCAACTCTGTCTCACAAGTGGGTATGAGCCCTTAAAATTTTTTCCATGAAAATCCGTTTTGGTTTCATTTTGTAACGTTTTCTTGACAGTCCGTAAAAGTGGCGTAATAGTCTGACAACATTGTTGACATCAGTGACCTTGGGGTCTGAAATGCTTCCAGGGGTCTTCCCCATGTTGTTCCCATATCATTTCAGCACTGTTCTGATACTTTTGTGACATTTTTACGGTTTTTCCATGCTGCTGGGGGTCATGTCAGAAAAATACTCGGGTCTCCCATAGGATAACATTGGGCTCGGTGCTCGGGCCGAGTACACGAGTATCTTGGGATGCTCGGCCCGAGCTTCGAGTACCCAAGCATTTTAGTACTTGCTCATCACTATTCATGACAAGTGTTTGACCATTTTGTTTGGCTTCTTTACAGGAGCCTCCAGAGCTGCAGTTCACCCAAGATTGGTCATCCGTGATTGATCCTCCCCCATCAACATCTGAGGAGGAAGTTGTGCCTGATCCCAGTGCGGCAGGGCAGCACCCTGGACCCAGCTCAGTCATTCATCGTCGACGCCCACCAAAACCTCCGACGACTGAGCTGGGAACGTGGGCAAAGAGGGTGGTGCTTCCCACTGAAAATCAGCCAAACACTGGGATTGGGTATCTGGTTAATGAGAGGGTGGCCAGGCTGGACCCAGGGCAGCGCAGACTATCTGAGAGGCTCATCATTCGGGCCCTGGAAGCGGCTGAGGACATGGCACTGACGGCACCAACCCATCTGGTGTTCCCCAGTACACAGTCGTCAGTGTCCCATGGTCCGAGGCCACCTACATATGGGCCCAGACAGACTCCTGACTTGTCCAGGGGCCCCAGGCAATCCCTCCATAGTTGGGCTTCTGGTAGGGGATATGGGGCCACAACCCACGTCTGACACATTAGAGGAATACCTACATGAGGAGAGATGCTACCAATAACTGTTGAGTGAATTGTGAGCCAAACATTTATTTGTTTGTAAAACACGGTATGTGTTAATCTTTTTGTTTATGTACAGAATAAACTTAATTGGTTAACAAAACACTCAGTCTGGCTGTGTAACTGTCATGTATGTGTATGTATGTACTGTGATGTTGTATTACAGGGCAAGGATGTGTCTCACTTGTATAGCCAACATAACTACCATCACATGGTAAGGTACAGATGTTGACATATGCTACATCCATTTGGCCCATGTGTGTGAGAATGTCTTGGTAAATTCTTTATTGGCCCTAAATGGGTCTACAAGTGTGTACTCGGCCCTTAACATATGCTTTTTTGTTTTGCCATACAATGATGGGAAGTAGTTTTTTTTACCATTGGATGTGTGATATTGTCAGGGTTACATTGGGTGAGTAATGTTGTTTTGGGCTACATACATGGGTTGGGTGCCTCCCTGCAGCCCATCCGTGTTTTTAAAGTAAGGTCTGCACATTTCTACACTAGTAGAAACTTTTGTGGCTTGGTGGGATTTTAAATCCCCCTTTTTTTTTTTATAAAATACTAAAATGACACACACAACAAAAAAACACATATCATGGCAACATGTCACACACTCAACACACAAGGGGAGGAAAAAACCACAGCAAACAAATCATAATGGCTGTTGCAAAACAGCAGGCCAAGACCCAGGCTGCCCACCAGTGAGACGCTGGATGATGGCCCACATTCAGTTCAAATTGGCCTGTGCCTCCCAGTGGGCATCAACCAAATCCTGTATGGTTTGGTGTCCTGTATGGGGAAAAAAACAACATCAGGAACATGTTTGGCAGAGTTTAACAATGTTCTGGCCATGTGTAACCATACTTACGATTTAGCATGTGATCCCGCATTTCCCTTTCGGGTGGTGGTGAGGCCCTTCCAGGCCACCCGCTCACAGCTGCTGGGCCATCTGCATTTATCAAAAGCACAAACAAACAACATTAGTAAGGCAGTATGTCCGGGTGACACAGGGCAAAATTTAAAAAACTTTCTTTTTTAATATGGGCCACACTTACCATCAGCACCACCTCCACCAGGCTCACTATCACCCTGTGGGGACCATTCCCCGACAGGGCTGCCAACTGGAGTGGCTAAGTTGGGTGGAAGTGGGCCAGGAGGTGACGGCATTTGCTGCCGGTGGTGTGTGGCTACTGTGCCCACAGGTGGGTCTCTTGTGATGCACAAGAAGAAGATGAGTCTGGTGAAGGACGCACAGATCATCAAATATGGCGCCTTTGACACGGGCAACAAATGCAAATGCAGGACAAGCCACTAATCACTGCAGATGGGGCGCGGAAAACAGCACGTTCAGGCACGCCTATGGAATTGATTCCAGAATGTCTGAGCTCTCTTTCTACATCACTATTGCCCTGTCACACGCCAAGATGCACTAATATCGCCTGGTGGATATCGCCTGATTTCACTGCATGGCAGGGCAATCAGGCGACACTCCACCTGCGATTTCTCGCCGTAGAATTGCCCAGTCACACGCCACTACGCACATGCGATGTGGTTTCCACATCACCGAATTCGGGAATTGCCAGCATTCTCTCCGGCGATATGGAGGCATGTGACAGTACCTTAATGGTTGTTGTTTCCATCAAAAGCAAATAGTACCTTGTAGACTTGCTATCGTGTTATATATGATCTTTTAGATGTTGACTACTAAGCCTAACACCTTCTGAATACTGTAGACTGAGCAGAACATATTAAATAATCCATATTTCTTTGTATTTACTGCAAGCTCTTACAATCTGTGCATATGGCCATACATGTCTGAATACACAAACACATGTATGTGTTCCATATCCGTAATGTGAAATGTTTCTGTGCTACCTAATGTTACTAGATTTCCATGGGGAAGAATTAGCTGCAGAGAAAGAAAGAACCCCTTTTTCTTTGTGCTGTATAAACCTCTGCTAATGGAGTGTGGCAGTCATTATTTATGGGAAGGAGTATGGCATATGATGATTTGTGCAGGATGCGGAAGGGAAATATTAGGTTAGTGGTTTGCACATTCCTGCACAATAGTTACTGATCAGCTTCTGTATACAGCAAGAACTATTCAAATAGACCTGGAAAGCATAAGGTCATGTTAGGAGGAAATGCTGGGAAGTGGGGGAGAGAACTAACTCTTTAGACGGCTGAACAGATGACATAATTTCTTTCACTGTAGATGATTACTGGTACATAGAACATTACTATTCCTTTTAGACAAGTTTTGAATTGATATATAAATACATATTAGTGAACCCATAGGAAAACAAAGGATGTGGTATTAGTTTAGGCCCTATTGCAATATTCTAGAGACTCATACAGTTGTGTCCAAAAGTTTACATACCCCGGCAGATTTTTTGCGTTCTTGACCTTTTTCAGAGAATATGAATAATAACACAAAAACTTTTTTTCCACTAATGGTTAGTGGTTCGGTGAAGCTATTTATTGTTAAACTACTGTGTTTTCTCTTTTTAAATCATAATGACGACCAAAAATATCTAAATGACCCTTTGATTGGTAAGTTTATATAGCGCAGTTCTTAATGCCGTGTACTGCCCCCTCTAACATCAATGACAGCTTGAAGTCTTGAGATAGTTGTAGATGAGGCGCTTTATTTTCTCAGATGGCAAAGTTACCCATTCTTCTTGGCAAAAAGCCTCCAATTCTTGTAAATTCCAGGGTCTTCTTGCATGATCTGTGCGCATGAGTTCTCCCCATAGTGGTTCAATGATATTGAGGTCAGGAGACTGAGATGGCTACTCTAGAACCTTTCACTTTATTCTGCTGTAGCCAATGACAGGTCGGCTTTACTTGGGGTTTTGGATCGTTGTCATGTTGGGACGTTCAAGTATGTCCCATGCGCAGCTTCCGGGCTGATGAGTGCAAATTTGCCTTCAGTTTTTGCTGATAACGTGCTGCATTCATCTTTTCTTCAACTTTGGCCCAGTTTCCTGTGCTTTTGTAGTTCACACATCCCCACATCATCAGCAATCCACCTCCATGCTTTACAGTAGGAATGGTGTTGCTTTCATTTCATTTCGTGCCTTGCTGACACCTCTCCAAATGTAATGTTTATGGTTGTGGCCAAAAAGTTTGATCTTGGTCTCATTTTACCAAATTACCTTGCTTAAAATAGATATTTTTATGTTTCGGACCCTTTCTTTAAGTAACTTTTACTTAAAGAAAGGGTCCGAAAGATAAAAATATCTATTTTAAGCTTTCCGGCAAGGTCCTGTGCTTCCAGGACCTGTGGTGACGTCATGTTCTCGCGGAACTCCGGTCATGTTACCGGAGTTCGCGCGAGAACATGACGTCACCACAGGTCCTAGAAGCCGCAGGACCTTGCCGGAGGCTTCGGTGGACCGCGGACAGGTGAGCATTGATTATTTTTTTATTTTTAACACTTCTTAGCTGTTTATTTTGGCTGAAAATGCGGCAGATGCGGTTTTCGGACCGCATCTGCCGCATTTTCGAACCAAAATCGAACATGTTCGAAATTCGCCGAATTTGAACCAAATTGTTCGAATTCGGCGAATGACTCGAATAGCGCCAAAATCAACTCGAATTTGAGATTGGCGAACTATTCGAATCGAACATCGCTCATCTCTAGACTATAATTCCACATATTAACCCTTAAATGCTAACCTGTGTGGACAGCATGTCTCTAGGGAGGGTGGGCACACCCTAGAGACTTGTTGCCCACATCTATTATTAAGATTAACCCTTTGGTCGTCCCTGTGGCAGCAGGGATGAACAAAGCATACAGTAACCGGATTCTCCGGATTACACATCCTGAGCAATCCGATCACCGCATGCGGAGATAAAGGCACATTTTTTTACAAAAATATGTGTGAAGGCACTTGCAATTACTACATCCAAATCTGGATGCCGTAACTGCAATTTTCCCTCCTAATGTGACCCTAGCCTAACACAATGTAGCCATGTATCCTTCGCTCCCAGCCAGTGTTCTTTACGTTGGTATTAAATCTACAGAGTGCTTTAGAGTTTTATAATTAAGTTGTAGGTATGGCATCAGATACTACCAGTCACAATAGATAGATAAAGATTCTGTTGCCCTCTGCATGAGATAGAAAGTGTAACAGGTCTGCCAACCTTGTGTTCCTCTCCAGCCGTAATTCTACATAATAGTCATATTTGTCAACTACGAAAGATAAATACATTTCCTGGCACAGTACTCAACAAGAGGAACACCCTTTTATAACTCATGTACAGATGAAAAAAATAAAAATAGCAGTGCAGATTGGGGGACGCTAAGGCGAACATTTCAACAACATAATAAGATTCCACTTAACTATTAATTGGATGTTTTGTTAAGGAGTTAAAACAATAACATTCCGGAAGGTGAAATTTAATCATCTTAAAGATGTTCTTTCTTAAACTCACTGGTTAGGAAAATGTCCTCATAATAAGACAGATACTAGTAGTAAATGGGAAACTTTTTAAAGCATCTCAAATTTTTATTGTGAGAAGTACAGATCTTACAAGAGTGAAAAGGTTAGAAATATGAGTAAACCAGTGTGACTAAATAAAAATGTAGGGGGCAATAAATTAAAAAAAGAAAGCATTTAAAGTAATAAAACAGCAAGGTTATAATGAAGTACTAAAAAGCAAAAAATAAAAAAACAAGAGAAAAGCAGAGCAGCAATACTGGAGACAGAAGGACTCACTGCAGAAAAAGAACAACAAATTCTGAAATATACATTAATAATAAATAGTAAAAAAGTTAGAACTTGGAGTTTTACCCCTCTAAAAATTAATGACGGAGAAATTGTGGAGGGTCATAAAAAAAAGTAAATGTAGTAAATATTTTTTCCCAACTGTACACACAGAGAAGAATGAAGGCCTGAAGTCATCAAGACCTCATTGTTCATGTTGGCGTTGATGAGTGGGCATGTGAAAGTGAGACGCACCTAATTCATTAAGAGGCACACACCTCTTAATAAGTCAGCCTTTGTTCACCTCTTACAAATCCAGTCAGGGAATGGAGTAAAGGGGGTGTCACACGCGTCAATATCGCCTGCACGATATCGGCTGCGAGTGACGTTGCAGCGATATTGACGCGTGTGACATACTGCATCAACCAGCGATAAATCGCTGGTTGATGATCGCCAGGTTTCAGAACCAGCTCTGAAACCTGGCGATTGTCGCCCGGTGGACACGCAGCATCGCTGCGTGTGACACCGGGACTAGCGATATTCCAGCTCCCAGCGCCTCTCACAAGCGCTGGGAGCTGGTATCCAAGGTACACTGCGGGTAACTAGGCAGCGCGCGCTGCCTAGATACCCGACGTGTACCTTAGTTACCAGCCTCCTCCGCTCACCGGGTTTCTGACACCACCGGGGTTGGTGAGAAAACACCATGAGTGACACTAGTGCTGATCACACTTCTGTCACTGCACTGAAAAAATAAGCATCAGTGATAGAAGCAGGATCAGTGACATCTTCTGTCACTGTTTTTAGATGAATTGTTTTCAGCGGCGATTATAGAAGAACGGTGAGTGTCACTGAGTGACAAAAGAGCCACCCACAGCTTCTGTCTCAGTCCTAATTTCTTCAGGGAGCGGTATTAGAAGCAGATTGAATGATACTAGTACTACCCACAGCTTCATTCACTGCCCTGAAACAAATAATCATCATGGAGTGATGACAGAAGCAGGGTTAGTGACACTAGAGCCACCCACAGCATCTGTCTCTGTGCTTAGATGGATTTCTTCAGAGAGCGGTGATAGAAGCAGGACGAGTGACACCAGTGCCCCTCACAGCTGCTGTCTCTGTCCTGAGATGAATTGTCTTCAGCAGCGATGATAGAAGCAGGTTGAGTGACACCAGACACCGGGTGAGCGGAGGAGGCTGGTAACTAAGGTACAGGTCGGGTATCTAGGCAGCGCGCGCTGCCTAGTTACCCGACGTGTACCTTAGTTACCAGTCTCTTCCGCTCACCCGGTGAGCGGAGGAGGCTGGTAACTAAGGTACACTGCGGGTCTCTAGGCAGCGCGCGCTGCCTAGTTACCCGCAGTGTACCTTGGAGACCAGGCTGCTCCCGCTTCCAGCAGGCTGGCAGCGGGAGCAGGACATCGTGGAAACGATATTTAAATCGTTTCCATGATGTCACTGGTCAATTGATCGCTGGTGAGTCTGTCTGTGTGACAGCTCACCAGCGATCAGCCGTCAATGTCGTCAGCGATCAGATCGCTGACGACATTGACGCGTGTGACACCCCCTTAAGATTTGTGGCATAAGGGTACGGACACATATGCGAGTGAAAAAACCGCTCCGGTTCACGGATCCGAGAGTTGGACGACTTTTGTCAGAGTTTTGGTCCGTTTTGCATCCAACAGTGATGCTAGTGTCCGACATTTCCTGAGATCACATCCGAGAGCTGTCCAACAGTAATCCGAGTGTGGTCCGAGTGCAATCCCAGAGTTGCATGCGATTTTTGAATGAAATCAGCTTGGCAATTGTTTCAGCTATGAAAACTCTAATCAGAGTTGGCTGATCCGACTGTGGTTAAACTGTGGTCCGTGAATTTTGTAGGACCCATAGACTTGCATTGGCGAGTCTCGGATGTGAATTGCATACTGTCACAGAATGTTGTGACTGCTTTGATGTCTGTGAATCGGATGAGAAAAAAACGCCCGACACTCGGAAATGTGTTTTCAGACATTGAATAACATTAGTCCGACTGCAATGCGATTTTGATTCGTATTGCAGTCATCCGAGTTTCACACCCGTGTGTCCAAGTCCTAAGACAGGGATTCCCAACAACTGGGCCACAGACCAGGACCAGGCCGTGGAGGTCTCTGTGCTGGTCTGTGGCTCAGAGTGGTGAATGCTGCCTGCCGTTATGTCACTGCCTGCCACACCTTCAGCATTATGGCGCCACTCTGCTCTCTTCCTGTGATTGGAGCAGTCGGTCAATCACAGTGCAGCAGCCAGGCCCTGATTGGCCAGTAGTTGCTGTGCTGTGATTGGCCTATCTGCTGCTCTATGATTGGCCTGGCTGCTGCACTGTGATCATCCCGCCTGCTGCATTGTAATTGGCCAATAGCTCCGCATGTACATCTATACACGCAGCTGAGGAAGAGAGCAGAGCATCATTGTAATGTTGCAGGTGCAGCGGCGGTGGACCAGTGAGAAAAAGGTGTGTGTGTGCTGCATGGGGATGATGTGGGCTGCAAGAGGAGGATGATGGAGGCTGCAAAAAGATGATGGGGCTGCATGGGGATGATAGGGGCTGCAAGAGGAAAATGATGGGCTCTGCAAGAGGTGGATGATGGGGGCTGCAAGACGAGGATGATGGAGGCTGCAAAAGGAGGATGTGGAGGCTGCAAAAGGATGATGGAGGCAGCAAAAGGATGATGGGGCTGCATGGGGATGATGGAGGCTGCAAGATGAGGATGATGGGGCTGCAAGAGGAAGATGATAGATGCTGCAAGAGGAGGATGATGGGGACTGCAAGAAGAGGATGATGGCGGCTGCAAAAGGATGATGGGAGCTGCATGGGGATGATGGACACTGCAAAAGGAGGATGATGAAGGCTACAAAAGGATGATTGGGGCTGCAAAAGGATGATGGGGGCTGGAAGAGGAATATGGGTGCTGCAAAAGGAGGATGATGGAGGCTGCAAGAAGAAGATGATGGAGACTGCAAAAAGATGATGGGGATGATGGAGGCTGCAAGAGGAGGATGATGGGGGCTGCAAGAGGAAGATGATGGAGGCTGCAAAAGGATGATGGGGCTGCAAAAGGATGATGGGAGCTTCATGGGGATGATAGGGGCTGCAAAAAGGCGATGGGGCTGCATTGGGATGATGGGGGCTGCAAGAGGAGAATAATGGAGGCTGCATGGGGATGATGGGGGCTGCAAGAGGAGGATGATGGAGGCTGATAAAGCATGATGGGGGCTATAGTATTGGGGGCTGCTATGAGATGATGTGAATATTATGGGCTGCAAGGGGATGATGGGGATATTGTGCACTGCAAGGGACCTATGAGGGCTGCAAGGGGATAATGAGGGCTGTAAGGGGATACCATATTGGGGGCTGCAGGGGATGGAAAAATAAGAAATCCACTGAAAATAAGACATAGCACATCTTTTAGTGAAACAGGGTACTAAATTCCTATCCTTGTCCATAGCCCTGGCCCATATGACAAAAGCCGCACCCGTATGCCAACTCGCCGTGGCGGGCCACAGAAAAATGGGTTTGCATGAAGCCAGTCCCCAATGCAAAAAGGTTGATGACCACTGGCATAAGGTATTTAAAAGCTCATCCTAAATTAGTAGAGAAGGCACCACCATGTTCCATCTTGCCCCTCTTTTGCCACAGCTCCAACCATTTTGGCGAAACTAGTTGAATCTGGCGCGAAAGTGCCCAAAGTTATTACATTTTTGTGCAATACTTTTCAAAGCATTTTGTCTGCTGTAATCGATGCATTTGGTGATGAATTGTCAGATAAAATGCAAAAGGGAAACAAAAACATTCCCTGAAATGAGGCCTATACGTGAAGAATGACAGGATTTGATCTGCTCAACATGTTTTTTTTTAGAAACTGGACTCAGTCTGGTCTAAAAATGTATAATGTACCGGTCCTTCATGGATTTACTTATGTTCCCTCCTGGTCACTTTGTGCATTTGATCAGATATACCACATAGCTTCTTTTGCGTTTATTTTAATCCTTAATGGGGTCTGTGTTTCCAGTGTGGGGGTGTGAAATATTATATTGTAAAGACTAAAACACTGTAAAAAGGGAAATGTGCCTGTTCTCCAACTTCTTAAAAAATGTTTTATTGGTTTTTGTCTGAAACTGCGAATGTACGTCCTTACTAGGTGTTCCCAGATATTCTGTAGTCTTTTCAGGCACATCATAGCTGGTGCTTGAAATTTAGGGATGTGTTGATATGCCCTGCTAAGAAGAGGTCAATGTTTTCTTATGCTGTGTTGATGGAGGGGATAATTGGGTTGTAGGTATACATAAAAGATCTATGATGAATATTATTACTCCATTGCATGGTGGATGCATAAGTAAATACGGTAGGTTGAAAAAAGACCTAAGTCCACCAAGTTCAACTCTCCTCCATCCATCATACATTTTTGTCTCTTTGTCATTTATAATTGACAATATTATGAGCCCTGAGGAAATCATCCAGCCCTTTTTTAAAGTGGGTATGGTTTCTGTGGTAGAGCAGTCCATAGTCTAACTGCTCTATAATATGATATATATTAATATTTATTCATTTATATAGTGCTATTAATTCCATAGCACTTTACATATATGAGTAATGCTGTCTCTCTTGGAGCTCACAATCTAAATATCCTATTAGTATGTCTTTACAATGTGGGAGGAAACTGGAGTGCCTGGAGGAAACCCACACAAACACAGGGGGAACATAAAAACTCCTTGCAGATGTTGTCCTTAGTGTCCTTGGTGTGAATTGAACCCAGGACCTCAAGACCCCAGTGCTGCAAGGGCTGCAGTGCTGACCACTTGAGCCACTGTGCCGCCCACCACTGCCACCTGCAGTGAGTGCCCCCTGGCCCTAGTATTGTCTTTGCAATGAATAAGTCATGTTCTAGTCCTTTGTATTGACCACACATGTATTTATACATATAAGGCTGGGGTCACACACACAGATATTTGTGCAGATATTGTTCACAGATCTCTGGTTGCAGTGAAATCATGGACACATGGTTCCATTTTGTGGCTGTATACAAATGGAGCAATCTGTCCATGATTTCACTGCAACCAGAGATCTGTGAACAATATCTGCCCAGATATCTGTGTGTGTGACCCCAGCCTAAATGAGATCTCCTCTGAGATGTCTTTTTTCCAAGCTACACAAACCCAACCTAACTTCTCGTCATATGGGAGGACTTCCATCCTTTGCAATATTCTAGTTGCCCACCTCTTAACTGGCTCTAACGTCTGAATATCCTTTTTAAAATGTAGAGCCCAAAACTGGATCCCATAAACTTTGTGTGGCCTTACAAGTGATTTATAGAGGGGCAACAATACACTGGGATCCAGGGTTTTTCTCTCTTTTTATACACCCTAAAATCTTGTTTGCTTTTCCAGCAGCTGTTTGACCATGAGTTCTTCTGCTCAGTTTACTTGTAACCAGAATACCTAAATACTTCTCCAGTCCGGTAGTCCTTAGTTTTATTCCATTTAATGTGTACACAGTAATAGGATTATTCCTTCCCAGGTACATTACTCTACATTTATGAACATTAAATCTCATTTGCCAAGTGTCTGCCCATTCAGACATTTTATCCAGATCATTTTGTAATATTTTCCTGTCAAGTTCAGTTTTTAATATCCTGCATACTTTGGTGTCGTCAGCACAGACTTTACTGCAATCTCATCCACAAATTCATTAGTGAAGAGATTAAAAAGAATTTGACCTAGCACAGATCCAACTGCTAACTATAGCCCACTTAAGGGGGTGTCACACGCGTCAATGTCGTCAGCGATCTGATCGCTGACGACATTGACGGCTGATCGCTGGTGAGCTGTCACACAGACAGACTCACCAGCGATCAATTGACCAGTGACATCATGGAAACGATTTAAATATCGTTTCCACGATGTCCTGCTCCCGCTGCCAGCCTGCTGGAAGCGGGAGCAGCCTGGTCTCCAAGGTACACTGCGGGTAACTAGGCAGCGCGCGCTGCCTAGAGACCCGCAGTGTACCTTAGTTACCAGCCTCCTCCGCTCACCGGGTGAGCGGAAGAGGCTGGTAACTAAGGTACACGTCGGGTAACTAGGCAGCGCGCGCTGCCTAGATACCCGACCTGTACCTTAGTTACCAGCCTCCTCCGCTCACCCGGTGTCTGGTGTCACTCAACCTGCTTCTATCATCGCTGCTGAAGACAATTCATCTCAGGACAGAGACAGCAGCTGTGAGGGGCACTGGTGTCACTCGTCCTGCTTCTATCACCGCTCTCTGAAGAAATCCATCTAAGCACAGAGACAGATGCTGTGGGTGGCTCTAGTGTCACTAACCCTGCTTCTGTCATCACTCCATGATGATTATTTGTTTCAGGGCAGTGAATGAAGCTGTGGGTAGTACTAGTATCATTCAATCTGCTTCTAATACCGCTCCCTGAAGAAATTAGGACTGAGACAGAAGCTGTGGGTGGCTCTTTTGTCACTCAGTGACACTCACCGTTCTTCTATAATCGCCGCTGAAAACAATTCATCTAAAAACAGTGACAGAAGATGTCACTGATCCTGCTTCTATCACTGATGCTTATTTTTTCAGTGCAGTGACAGAAGTGTGATCAGCACTAGTGTCACTCATGGTGTTTTCTCACCAACCCCGGTGGTGTCAGAAACCCGGTGAGCGGAGGAGGCTGGTAACTAAGGTACACGTCGGGTATCTAGGCAGCGCGCGCTGCCTAGTTACCCGCAGTGTACCTTGGATACCAGCTCCCAGCGCTTGTGAGAGGCGCTGGGAGCTGGAATATCGCTAGTCCCGGTGTCACACGCAGCGATGCTGCGTGTCCACCGGGCGACAATCGCCAGGTTTCAGAGCTGGTTCTGAAACCTGGCGATCATCAACCAGCGATTTATCGCTGGTTGATGCAGTATGTCACACGCGTCAATATCGCTGCAACGTCACTCGCAGCCGATATCGTGCAGGCGATATTGACGCGTGTGACACCCGAAAGTACCACTTACAACAACTCATTGTTTCCTATCTCTTAAGGCCCAGTTACACACATAGATAATTGTACAGAGATTGCAGAGTAGACCCCATCTCCTGGCTGGAAGGAGGAGTAGGTTTAGGGGGTGGGAAAAAGGAAGCTAGTGAGGAGAGAGAAGCAAGATGGTGTGCCGGCCCCAATTTGGTTTGGATCTTAAGGCCCAGTTACACACACAGATAATTGTGCAGAGATTGTTCACAGATCTCTGGTTGCAGTGAAATCATGGACACATTGTTCTATTTGTACACAGCCACAAAATGTAACAATGTGTCCAAGATTTCACTGCAACCAGAGATCTGCAAACAATCTCTGCACAATTATCTGTGTGTGTAACTGGGCCTTAAAGGGAACCTGTCACCTAATCTATGGCCCCTAAACTATCACTACCTGCCCCTACAGACCCTAACTAGCTCCCTAACCATCCCTGCCTGACCTAATATGGCTATATATAAGGTGAATAAAACACTTTATAAACTTACAATTTCTCCGTCTGTGGGGCGTTCCTGTCGGCTCTTGTCTGCAGGGCGGGGTCCCCAGAGTCGCGCTCCCCCCGCCTCGCTCCCTTCCTAACTCCCTAATGGGCG
The DNA here is from genome assembly GCA_033576535.1 of Allobates femoralis. Lineage (NCBI taxonomy): Eukaryota > Metazoa > Chordata > Amphibia > Anura > Aromobatidae > Allobates > Allobates femoralis. Next base: position 19,019 of record JARQOC010000350.1, read on the forward strand.
GCATTATGGATTTGAAGAGCGGGGAGCCCAGTGGAATCATCCCGCCCCGCTCTTCATGACGCGACGGCCGGAGACCGCGTCATTTCCGGTCCGCGCATGCGTAGTGCGCCCGGTGAAGCCGAGTCCCGGCGTCGCTAGGCAACGATCGGCGTCTTCGGAAGGTGAGTATCGGCGGCCCCCTCCCTCCCAAATCAGCACATATATATGTGTGTGTAATCCACATGTACATATGGATTACACACACACATATATACATTCACTTTGATTAGGCACATTTCATATGTGCATCTATATATATATATATATATATGCACATATATATAGTTAGATTGTGTGTGTGTGTGTGTATACATACGTCTGTGTGTGTGTGCGTGTGTATACATACGTGTGTGTGTGTGTGTATACTTACGTGTGTGTGTGTGCATGTGTATACTTACGTGTGTGTGTGTGCATGTGTGTGTATACATACTTGTGTGTGTGTGTGCATGTGTGTGTATACATACTTGTGTGTGTGCGTGCATGTGTGTGTATACATACTTGTGTGTGTGTGTGCGTGCATGTGTGTGTGTGTGCATGTGTGTGTATACTTACGTGTGTGTGTGCATGTGTGTGTATACTTACGTGTGTGTGTGTACATGTGTGTGTATACTTACGTGTGTGTGTGTGCATGTGTGTGTATACTTACGTGTGTGTGTGCGTGTGTATACATACGTGTGTGTGTGTGCATGTGTATACTTACGTGTGTGTGTGCATGTGTGTGTATACATACTTGTGTGTGTGTGTGTGTGAGTGTGTGTGCATGTGTGTGTATACATACTTGTGTGTGTGTGCGTGCATGTGTGTGTATACATACTTGTGTGTGTGTGTGTGTGTGTGTGCGTGCATGTGTGTGTATACATACTTGTGTGTGTGTGTGTGCGTGCATGTGTGTGTGTGTGCATGTGTGTGTATACTTGCGTGTGTGTGTGTGTGTGCATGTGTG
>JARQOC010000350.1:22500-91295 GCA_033576535.1 Allobates femoralis
GTGAAGATTCCCTAAAAATTATATTTGAAGGCTCGTGCAGTGAAGGGGGAGAGTTCATGGTCTGTGTCACCTGAGGTCGGATAAAGCAATGTGTTTCTCTGACCTCATGTGAAACTTCCCACTTCACAGCGTGACCCACATAGAGTGAGTTTTCTGTTACCGATGTGAACAGGGTGACATCAGTGTAGATCACCTGAGGTCAAATAGAGTGACGAGGATTAACTCTGACCTCAGGTGAAGTTTACTGCGTCACCCAGGTCCCAGCGTTACACAAAACTCACAGACCCTCTCACCCTCAGTCTCTCTCTCTACAAAATATATATACACATGCACACACACACACAAGTATGTATACACACACATGCACACACACACACACGTATGTATACACACACATGCACGCACACACACACGTATGTATACACACACATGCACGCACACACACACACACACACATGCACGCACACACACACACGTAAGTATACACACACATGCACGCACACACACACACGTAAGTATACACATGCACACACACACACGTAAGTATACACATGCACACACACACACGTATGTATACACACACATGCACACACACACACGTAAGTATACACATGCACACACATACACGTAAGTATACACATGCACACACGTATGTATACACACACATGCACACACACACACGTATGTATACACACACATGCACACACACACGTATGTATACACACACACACACAAGTATGTATACACACACATGCACACACACACACACACAGAAGTATGTATACACACACATGCACACACACACACACGTAAGTATACACACACATGCACACACACACACGTAAGTATACACACACATGCACACACACACACGTATGTATACACACGCACACACACACAGACGTATGTATACACACACACACACAATCTAACTATATATATGTGCATATATATATATATATATATATATGCACATATGAAATGTGCCTAATCAAAGTGAATGTATATATGTGTGTGTGTAATCCATATGTACATGTGGATTACACACACATATATATGTGCTGGTTTGGGAGGGAGGGGGCCGCCGATACTCACCTTCCGAAGACGCCGATCGTTGCCTAGCGACGCCGGGACTCGGCTTCACCGGGCGCACTACGCATGCGCGGACCGGAAATGACGCGGTCTCCGGCCGTCGCGTCATGAAGAGCGGGGCAGGATGATTCCACTGGGCTCCCCGCTCTTCAAATCCACAATGCCGCCCATTAGGGCGTTAGGAAGGGAGCGAGGCGGGGGGAGCGCGACTCTGGGGACCCCGCCCTGCAGACAAGAGCCGACAGGAACGCCCCACAGACGGAGAAATTGTAAGTTTATAAAGTGTTTTATTCACCTTATATATAGCCATATTAGGTCAGGCAGGGATGGTTAGGGAGCTAGTTAGGGTCTGTAGGGGCAGGTAGTGATAGTTTAGGGGCCATAGATTAGGTGACAGGTTCCCTTTAAGTCAATTCTTTACCCACCTGCATATATTTTTCCCAAGTCCCTGTTCATGGAGCTTCAGTATAATGGTACGGACACACTGGAGTGAAAGTTGGACGATTGCAATGCAAGTTGTTCTCGCATTGCTGGCGGACCAATATTATTCAATGTCCAAAAGCACATTTGCGAGTGTCGGGTGTTTTTTTTTTCTCATCCGATTGACGGACGAGAAACCAATCACAACATGCTGCGACAGTATGCGATTCACGTGCAAGACTCGCCAATGCAAGTCTATGGGTCCGACAAAATCACGGACCACACAATAGACCTCACACGGACCATCCGAGAAGCATCTATTTTTTTCATTCATACATTATTATTCTGCAGCTGAGAACACTTTAAAATGTTTCTGCAAATTATTATACAGTAAATAGCTGCTGAGAAAAAAACGGATGGCACACGGACACCACTCGGATGTGATCTGAGAAAAACGTTTGACAGTCGCATAGCAGTTGGATGCAAAACAGACCAAAAAACGGACGTCACTCGTAAGACTCTCAGGAATGACTATTGGACCGCATTTTTTCTCGCCAATGTGTTTCCACCCTAAGGCTGTTATGAGGTACAGTATCAAATGCTTTTGCAAATTCCAGATAAATCACATCCGCTACATTGTCAACATCCAGATTTGCACTTACCTCCTCATAGAAAGTCAACATGTTGGTTAGACATGAATTATTTTTCAAGAATCTATGCTTGTTGTCAGTTATTATTTTATCATCTGCAATGTAATTTTGCATGTAGTCTCTTAAAATGCCCTCAAAAACTTTACACATCACTGATGTCAGACTTATAAGATGGTAGTTGCCTGCATCCACCTTCTTATCTTTTTTAAAATATCAGTATCACGTCAGCTATTTGCCAATCCTGAGGTACCAACCCTGCTATATGAGAGTCCAATGTTTTAATATCTTTGGTGATTTGGCTTGGCCAAAGCTGCGGGGAAGTTATGGAGATGGCGTTCGGTAGACGCCGCCATTTTCTATGTGCCTACTTCATTCACAAGCTGCAATGGTTGCTAGTGGTTGAGGTTTTCAGGAAATGGCTGTGGATGGAGATCCTCGACTATTTTCTAGAAGTCTTAACCTCTGCCAACCACTTGCAATTTAGAAATGAATTAGGCACATAGAAAATAGCAGCGCCCACCTGATTCATTTCTAAAGTGTAACTGGTTGGCAGAGGTTAAAACTTCTAGAAAATGGCCAAGGATCTCCATCCGCAGCCATTTTCTGGAAACCTCAACCACCAGCAACCATTTGCAGCTTGTGAATGAATTAGGCACATAGCCTACCGCACGCCACCGCCATAATATATATACAGTTGTTTACAAAAGTTTACATATCATGGCAGATTTTTTTTGTTTTCTTGGCCTTTTTTCAGAGAATATGAATGATAGCACTAAACTTTCTTTCCACTCATGGTTATTGGTCACTGTTATTAAAACTGTGCATTCCCCCCTCTAAGTGGCCTTGTGTTTTGGATCGTTGTCATGTTGAAATGTCCAAGTACGTCCCATGCGCAGCTTACGGGCTGATGAGTGCAAGTTTGCTTCCAATATTTGCTGATAAGGAGATGCATTCACCTTTCCTTTAATTTTGACCAAATTTCCTGTGCCTTTGTAGCTCACACATCTCCACATCATCAGCAATCCACCTCCATGTTTTACAGTAGGAATGGTGTTCATTTCATCATAGGCCTTGTTAACTCCTCTCCACACATAACGCTTATGGCTGTGGCCGATTTTGGTCCCATCACTCCAAATTACCTTATTCCAGATGTTTTGAGGCTTGTCTGTGCTGTTTGTTGTATTGTATGTGAGATACTTTGTGGCATTTTTGCTGTAATTACTTTCTTCTGGCGACTTAACCATGTAGCCCAATTTTCTTCAAGTGCCTCCTTATTGTGCATCTTGAAACAGCCATACCACTAGTTTTCAGTGAGTCCTGTATTTCAGCTGATGTTATTTGTGGTTTTTTCTTTGCATCCCAAGCAATTTTCCTGGCAGTTGTGGCAATAGGTTTTGTTGGTCTACCTGATTGTGGTTTAATTTTTACAGAGCCCCTGATTTTCCATTTGTTAATTACAGTTTGAACACTGCTGACTGGCATTATCAATTCCTCGGATATATTTTTGTATCCCTTTCATATTTTATACAGTTCAACTATCTTTTCATGTAGATCCGTTGACAATTCTTTTGCTTTCCGCATGACTCACAATCCAGAAATGTCAGCAGCTGTATGAAAGATGCAAGAGTTTGTCTAGATTCCAGAAAATCACTCAGCTTTTATGCACACACACTGATTACAAGCAAATAGGTCACAGGTGAGGATGTAACCTTTATTAGCCATTCAATTGTGTGAACTTCTGTGCATGTTATCAGGCTAAAATCAGCAGGGTGAACTTTTGATCAGCGTCAGGGTCATTTGGATGTGTTTGGTTATCATTGTGATTTAAATAGAGAAAACTCAGTAGTTTTACTATAAATGGCTTCACCTATCCACTAACCATGAGTGGAAAAAATGTTTTTGTGGTATCATTCATATTCTTTGAAAAAAAAAGCCAAGAAAGCAAAAATCTGCTGAGGTATGTAAACTTTTGAGCACAACTGTACATATATACATCAGGAAGGGGGTGCAATGTACAAGGGATGGAGGACATATACACCAGGATGAAGGGCGCATGACATATATACAAGGATGGGGGACATATATAAGCCAGAATGGTGACATATATACCAGGATGGGAGGGCCATGTACAAAGGATGGGAGACACATATACCAGGATGGGGGACACATATACCAAGATGAGGGACCATATATACTAGAATTGGGGCCACATATACCAGGGTGGGGGTCATATATACCACGATGCAGACATATATACCAGGATGGGGGACATACTGTATATATCAGGATGGAGGACACATATACTGATTATAAGACGGACACTACCATTATAAGACGGGCCCCCATTTAACATTAAAAAAAAATCTCTTTTCCTTTAGCAATTTGGGGGGGCATTTTATAATCTGGTGCATCTTATAGACTGAAAAATACGGTAAGTAGAAGATGTATTTTGTGTCTGATGCCTGACTAATAGTCTTGGGGGACCTTTTTGTATTTATTGGTGTCTGAGACCAGATGGTATTTTTTTTTTAGGTAGTGACATTGATTCATCACAACAATTGTTTCAACTTTGTCAACCTGTTTGCTGATAATTTCTTGGTTCAAATGGAGACTACTAATAGCTAGTTTTTCATTTCTGGTGAAGTTTTAATGTGTTAGAGAATTTGCTGCAAAACTTCTGGTTTATGACATGCTTTATGTTACTACTAATCAGGTCTATGGTTAATCGGTTGTATTGTATGCATGTGGTGGATTAAAGTTACTTTGGTTGCAGAACCCCAGATGAGTAATTAACAAATCCACAGTAGAAATATCCTCACTTGGAAGCATTTGACTTAGGCTGGTTTCACACTGCCATTTATATTATAACTAGATGGCGGCCCGATTCTAAAGAATCGGGTAGTCTAGAATCCATATATAATTTATTTACTAATAGTTAGGGGAGTGCGGTGAAATGAATTGTGTGTATACAGGTGGCTTAGTGGGTAGCAGAGTATACAGTGGCTCAGTGGTTAACACTGCGCGGTGGCTCAGTGGTTAGCACTGCACGGTGGCTCAGTGGTTAGCACTGCGCGGTGGCTCAGTGGTTAGCACTGCGCTGTGGCTCAGTGGTTAGCAGCGAGTGCGGTGGGCAGGGTGGTCAGCGCAGTGGCGCTGTGTGGGCAGGGTGGTCAGCGCAGCCGCGCTGTGTGGGCAGGGTGGTCAGCGCAGCGGCGCTGTGTGGGCAGGGTGGTCAGTGCAGCTGCGCTGTGTGGGCAGGGTGGTCAGCGCAGCGGAGATGTGTGGGCAGAGTGGGCAGCGCAGTGGCGCTGAGTGGGCAGGGTGGTCAGCGCAGCGGCGCTGTGTGGGCAGAGTGGTCAGCGCAGCGGCGCTGTGTGGGCAGAGTGGTCAGCGCAGCGGCACTGTGTGGGCAGAGTGGTCAGCGCAGCGGCGCTGTGTGGGCAGGGTGGTGAGCGCAGCGGCGCTGTGTGGGCAGAGTGGTCAGCGCAGGGCAGAGTGGTCAGCGGTGGGCAGAGTGGTCAGCGGTGGGCAGAGTGGTCAGCGGTGGGCAGAGTGGTCAGCGGTGGGCAGAGTGGTCAGCGGTGGGCAGAGTGGTCAGTGGTGAGCAGAGTGGGGCAGACGGACGGACGGACACACACACACAGACACACACACACACAGACACACACACAGACACACACACAAACACACACTCCGATATACTTACCACTGTCCCTGCTTCTTCCCTGCCGCCTGCGTCTTCCTGAGTCCTGTGTTCTGGCGACATGTCGTTGGCCCCTGGTGCTCTGGATCCAATATGGCGTCCGGGAAGTCTTGCGAGACTTCCCAGACGCCATATTGGATCCAGTTCTGCCAGGAGCGGCGACATGTCGGCGGCGGAGAAGACGGAGGAGAGGTGGTAAGTATAGGCGACTGTGTATGTGTGTGTGTGTTTGTGTGTGTGTGTGTGTGTTGTGTGTGTGTGTGTTAGGTGCGGCCGTAAGCGTAGCGGGCTCTATGAGTCCCGCTCCCGCTTACGGCCACCATCTTGGCTCACCCTGAGCGGGTGTAGCTCTGGGCAGTGACCGGACGTTGGGACAAAGTGACGGATGTGATGTCACAAATCCCTCCGGCTTTTATACATTAGATTAATTTTATATTAATTTTGTAGGGCTCAGCACTCACACCACCTCTTTATTAATTTGGGAATTTTGTCTGTTTTTCCACTAAAACAATTTATTGGCAATCATAAGTACATAGCATAACAATTAAAAGTTCATTAAAATTATGAATAAAATTATGAATAAAAAGTCTTATGAATAAAACGTTTTTTTCTTTTTCCAAATTATTAGGTTGTTGTTGATATTCTTGTAGCTGTCTTCCTTTTTCTTATGTGTTCGTGTTCCTATACTACATGGAAAAAGTTAATTATTCACCTTTTTTATTTTAAAACCACTCCGATTAAATCTATCTTTTTCTACAGTATGATACTCACATTCATCTAAATCATGCTGTTTAAATCACTTCGGTTATTATTGCGGCTTCTTGTCTCCTCAACACTTTATTCACCCTGTCTCCTTTTTAAGAAACAGTAGTTAATTTGGTTATATAGATAAAGTGTACAACGATGGATCCAAAACGTACCGAAAAGCCAATTCTTGAGATTAAAAAGGAATTGTACAGAAGATCAAGATTTCAAAGAGGAAATTAATGTGATGAAGGCAGATTTTATTACAAAAGGATATAAAGTATATGAATTAGAAAAATATCCTGGTAGCTCCATCAGTAAGGGCCCCTTTACACACGGCTACATTTGTAGCTTGTCACCAGGCAACTTACTGGTTGCAGTGAAATCATGGATACATGGTTCTATCTTGTTGCTGTGTACAAATGGAATCATGTATCCATGATTTCACTGCAACCAGTAAGTTGCCTGGTGACAAGCTACAAATGTAGCCATGTGTAAAGGTACCCTGAGACAACCTAAAATGACACAAAAGAATGATAATGAAAATGATAACAATAGATGGAACGAAGGGCTTTAGACCATGTAGGATCTGTAAACCCTGTCAAATGATGAAAATGTCCGGAATGTGACTGAATTTTTCAACACGGAAAAGATAAAATCTTTTAAAATAAAAGACAATCTAACATGCTGTACATCTGATGTCATTTATACAATTACTGTGTAGGAAAATTTACGTAGGGAGGACTTCAAGAATGCTATCAGTAATGGTACCTTTACACGCCGTCACAGAGGGCAGCAACAGGCAGACACCGCACGTGCACGCGCGCGTTTTCAACGGTTGCTAACGGTGCCTGATGCCGCATATACACGCCGCCACAAGGTGCTCCACAGAAGGTATTTTCGTTCCCCGGAAGTGCCGACGGGTGCCACGGGTTACCTTCTGTGGAATACTTTCCCTGATTTACACGCCGCCACCACAAGGGAATATGGGCGTACATATTTTGCGGCGTAAGTACATAGGCGTGACAGAGTTCTGTAATACGCGACGCTCGTACTGTGATTGGACAATGCAATAGCATCATGATTGGCCAGCCAGTGCAGGAAGGCTGGCTAATACATGACGCCATTGCAAATGTGGAGTGTGACTGGTCAGCTCGCTGAATATGGCGCCCTGTGCAGGGATAGCCAATGGTTACACAGTAGTCCCGACCAATGATAGCTGATGGGGCGTGGTATACATGACGCTGTGGAACGCCCCTGGGTTTTCCCTAGGCCACGCAAAAACCTTGCCTGTGCCCGGATTACACGCCGCCACCATAGGGGTTATACCTGCTTGTTTTTGAGCACGGCTGAAACACAGGTATCCAAAGACACAGGAAGGAACTTCCTGAATTACACGCCACCACTTCGCAGTCTTTTCAAGGCAAATGGCACAATTGTGTCTGATGCCTGGTGGTTTCTACCTTTTGGTGGTGGCGTGTAAAGGTACCATAAGGGTGATGGAACACATGCGGAATATTAAAAAAGGATTTATAGAGCATCCCCTTAGTAAACATTACAAAGAATATCACCAATCATCTATTAAAGGGACAGAGTTTATGGCTATACAAAAAATTAATAAAAATTGGAGTGGGGGAGACCATTTAGCCAAAATGTCACGAAATGAAACACAGTGGATTTATGAACTGAATACTCTTGCGCCTAGCGGATTGAGTCAAGACGCAGAATACTTTGGTTTTCAATAAATGCATCTATATTTAAAAAATTCTAGGATGTGTATATGTACAAATGAGAAGCAATTGTTGAGGACGAAATACATAAAAAAAAAAAATTATCTAAATCCCTGTATTAAGTCCAGATGAAAATATATAAAGTAAGTTCATAGGAGATATGTAAAAATAATGCTTACAATAGGAGGATGAAGCCGCAGATAATGTGATAGGCATAACAGCACTAGAGCCAAAAGAAACTGGCGGAAACCGCGGTAACCGGTCATGTGACTGTGACATCAAGCCAGGTCCTGTGCATCAGAAGAAGAGAAGCTGGAAGCAGCGCGGGTGTCGTGGAGAGGTGAGAATGAAGATTTTTTTATTTTTTAAGCTCTGCAGAAGGAGGGCAAAGAGGGGCTGCAAAGAGGGGAGCAAAGAGGGGGGCAAAGAGGGTCTGCAAAGAGGGGGTCCAAAGAGGGGAGCAAAGAGGGGGTCCAAAGAGGGGCTGCAAAGAGGGGGGCAAAGAGGGTCTGCAAAGAGGGGAGCAAAGAGGGGGGCAAAGAGGGTCTGCAGAGAGGGGAGCAAAGAGGGGGGCAAAGAGGGGCTGCAAAGAGGGGAGCAAAGAGGGGGGCAAAGAGGGTCTGCAGAGAGGGGAGCAAAGAGGGGGGCAAAGAGGGTCTGCAGAGAGGGGAGCAAAGAGGGGGGCAAAGAGGGTCTGCAGAGAGGGGAGCAAAGAGGGGGGCAAAGAGGGTCTGCAGAGAGGGGAGCAAAGAGGGGGGCAAAGAGGGTCTGCAGAGAGGGGAGCAAAGAGGGGGGCAAAGAGGGGCTGCAAAGAGGGGGGCAAAGAGGGGCTGCAAAGAGGGGAGCAAAGAGGGGGGCAAAGAGGGTCTGCAGAGAGGGGAGCAAAGAGGAGGGCAAAGAGGGTCTTCAGAGAGGGGAGCAAATAGGGGGGCAAAGAGGGGCTGCAAAGAGGGGGGCAAAGAGGGTCTGCAGAGAGGGGAGCAAAGAGGGGGTCCAAAGAGGGGCTGCAAAGAGGGGGGCAAAGAGGGGCTGCAAAGAGGGGGGCAAAGAGGGGCTGCAAAGAGGGGGTCCAAAGAGGGGAGCAAAGAGGGGGTCCAAAGAGGGGCTGCAAAGAGGGAGGCAAAGAGGGTCTGCAAAGAGGGGAGCAAAGAGGGGGGCAAAGAGGGTCTGCAGAGAGGGGAGCAAAGAGGGGGTCCAAAGAGGGGCTGCAAAGAGGGGGGCAAAGAGGGTCTGCAAAGAGGGGGGCAAAGAGGGGGTCCAAAGAGGCGCTGCAAAGAGGGGGGCAAAGAGGGTCTGCAAAGAGGGGGGCAAAGAGGGGCTGCAAAGAGGGGGCAAAGAGGGTCTGCAAAGAGGGGAGCAAAGAGGGGGGCAAAGAGGGGCTGCAAAGAGGGAAAGAGGGTCTGCAAAGAGGGTCTGCAAAGAGGGGGGCAAAGAGGGGAGCAAAGAGGGGGTCCAAAAAGGGGATGCAAAGAGGGGGTCCAAAGAGGGGATGCAAAGAGGGGGGCAAAGAGGGTCTGCAAAGAGGGGAGCAAAGAGGGGGGCAAAGAGGGGGGCAAAGAGGGTCTGCAGAGAGGGGAGCAAAGAGGGGGGCAAAGAGGGTCTGCAAAGAGGGGAGCAAAGAGGGGGTCCAAAGAGGGGCTGCAAAGAGGGGGGCAAAGAGGGGGTCCAAAGAGGGGCTGCAAAGAGGGGGGCAAAGATGGTCTGCACAGAGGGGGGCAAAGAGGGGCTGCAAAGAGGGGGGCAAAGAGGGGCTGCAAAGAGGTACTGCAAAGAGGGGCTGCAAAGTAAGGGGACAGAGGGGACAAAGAGGGGAGACAGAGGGCAGACAGAGGGGAGAAGGGTGACAGGAGGGTGACAGGAGGGGGACAAGGTGACAGGAGGAGCAGGGAGAGGATCCAAACTGATGCTGCAAAACATCGGGATCAGATGCCTATTTGGGCATCCGATTGCAGTCATCAGTTTGGATCAGTTGCTGTCCGAGGGGTGCTGCAAAAAGTCTGATCCCCTCGGACAGCACAAAAACGCTGTGTGAAAGCAGCCTTATTTGGCACGGATCAGGTCGGATCCAATTCGGTCCAATTTGACCCGCTGTGCCAAAAATCGAAGCAGGCTGCGATTTTGGGCACAGCAAAAAATCGGCCAGAATCGGATCCGACAAAAATCGGATGCCAATAAGGCCAAATCCGATGTGATCCATGCCCATAGGATAACATGGGGTCAAAATCTGATCCGTGGCTGTCCGTTTTACAACGGACAGCCACGGATCACAGAAAAACGCAGTGTGAAAGCAGCCTTACAGCAGACGCACGGTGACGGCGGCCGCGGTGAGTGTGCAAAGGCGCGCTTCCCCCCCCGGCCCCCGCATACTGGGCTTTGTATACACTACTGGGTCTTGTATACACTACTAGGCCCTATATACACCACCACTGGGCCCTGTATACACCACCACTGGGCCTGCTGTATATACTGCTGGGGCCTGTATATACCACTGGGGCTGCTGTATATACTGCTGGGGCCTGTATATACCACTGGGGCTGCTGTATAACCCCTGGGGCTGCTGTATAACCCCTAGGGCTGCTGTATAACCCCTGGGGCTGCTGTATTACCCCTGGGGATGCTGTATTACCCCTGGGGCTGCTGTATTACCACTGGGGCTACTGTATTACCCCTGGGGCTGCTGTTTAACCCCTGGGGCTGCTGTATAACCCCTGGGGCTGCTGTATTACCCCTGGGGCTGCTGTGTAACCCCTGGGGCTGCTGTATTACCCCTGGGGCTGCTGTATTACCACTGGGGCTGCTGTATTACCACTGGGGCTGCTGTATTACCACTGGGGTCTGTATATACCACTGGAGAGGCTGCTGTATACCACTTTGCTGGGGGCTGTATACCTGTGCTGGGGTCCACCCTCGGCTTATACACGAGTCAATAGGTTTTCCCAGGTTTTGGGGGCAAAAGTAGGGGGGGTCGGCTTATACACAGGTCGGGTTATACACGAGTATATATGGGTAGTAATCCTACAATGTCTGCTGGACATGGTATGAGGAGGTTTATGGCTCAGTCAGTACACACTCCATACTTCATGGTAAGGGGAGGGTTTATGGCTAAGTACACACTCCATACTTCTTGTTATTAACCAGTTAATACTCTCTTGTCCACCGCACTGCAGTTTCAAAAAAGGACAACAGCGAGACAAGCAGCAACATGGCATCAGAGAGTCCCTGACCTCGAAATAGAAGATCCTCAGATCCTGGTATTGTGACATAATATTAAGAATAATACTTTTTGCATTTATATTACACTATGAACTCCATAGCACTTTACATACATCATGAACACTGTCCCCATTGGGGCTCACAATGTAAACAACCTATCAGTATGTCTCTGTAGTGTGGTTGGACGAACCTTTTATAGGTCCCTGTTAAATTAAATTTACTTTCAAAGCATGTTGACATTTTTATTCCCAGACATATTTCGGGGGGGGGGGGGGCGCCGTTTGCCTTACCTGCCTAGGGCACCAAAATGCCTTGTCCCGGCACTGCCTACTAATATATAATTATATATACTAGATGTTAAATTGGTTTCACACTGCGATTTTCTTCAATCCGTGGCTGTCTGATGTAAAACAGACAACCACGGATCTGATTTGGCCCTCATGTTATCCTATGGGGGTCGGATCGGATTTGGCCTAATTGCCATCCGAATTTGTGGGATCCGATTTGAGACTACTCCGATTTTAGACATAGCACAAAATCTGATGGCAATTAGCCCAAATCCGATCCTCAGCCTTTAACATGGGGGCCTATGAGCGCAGGTCCGAGGAAACAGATGATCGTTCTTCGGACCCGAGTTTAGTGTACTGAGCATGCTCAGTACACTAAAATTGCTCCTAACCTTCTAATTTCACTTCTGCAACGTATAATATACATTGTAGAAGTGAAATTAAGTAAAAGAAAGAGTTAAAAATAAAAAATCAGTAATCTCACCTATCTGCGATCCACCGCTGCCTCCAGCAAGGTCCGGGTGCTTACAGAACCTGCGGTGATGTCACAACCCGGCAGCGTCATCGGGTCACTTGACCGCAGTTACCGCGGTAACTGCGGTCATGTGACCTGATCAGCTGATCGGCTTGTGACGTCACCGCAGGTCCTATAAGCACCCAGACGTTGCTGGAGGTAGCGGTGGATCGCGGATAGGTGAGAATACTGATTTTTTTTATTTTTAACTCTTTCTTTTATGCTATATTTTACTTCCCTAGGGACATGTGACTTTGGCAGCCAATGACAAAAGCCTTTGTGTCTTCAACTTGTGGATGTTTTATGCACCCTAATTGGCTGCTGAACATCCACATGGAAAGTGCCAGGGGAAAATATAGACCAACGCTCCTCTGACCTCTACACATCCCTGTAGCATGTTGGCAGATATTAATCATGTTAAATATGTTGTACCAAGTTCTGCAATGACATCGGCCACTAGGGGTCACCAGAAGTTAAATGTACCATTACACGCTGCAATGTCGTTAAGATATCACTAACGATCTCGGTCGTTAGGACAATTTTTGACATCGTTGGTGAGATGTCACACATATAGATATCGTAGACGATGCACCAATGATGTAGCAAGCAGCTATCGTTCGCACAACCCAGTGAATGATACTTGCTCACTGCTGTGAATAGGTGAAGTCGTTCACGACATCGTTAACGCGGTGTCACACAGAATGATGTAGCAGGTTGACTGATCGTGGATCGTTTGATTTGAGAACATGTTCTCAAATCTGCAATCAACGATCCAACGATTTATTGTAGTCATATGTCGGTGTTACACGAAATGACGTCCTAAAGATGTTGTTTCAACGACTCCAAACCCATGACGTTTAAGCTATATCATTCACGATTTCATAACGTGTAACGGGGCCTTAAGGGAGAGCGAGATTTTGTGAGAAATCCCCACGAATCTGATTGGGAGGGGCTGTGTGAGCTGAGGAAGAAGGAGAAGCCATAGTGTGTGACTCATGGTGCTGGGAACTCACCATGTCCAAGGAGAGAGAAGACGTGCCTGATTCCTGTGACATGTGGAGCTCCCCAAGGAATTGTGTTGTCAGAGTGCCCGATAAAAAACTGCTTGTCGTGAGTAACAGCGTATGACCAGTCAAAATACAAACAGATAGGGAAATCTAGACAGAGACTGCAAAAAGCCTGCAATAAACATTTCTGTGTTGAGCCTTGCTGGTGAACTGAAGAGTTTGGTTTAGGAAATATGAAGAATTTTACAGAGCAATATTTTAAACAAGTGCATTATACAGAGGAGCCTTATTGTGCATTATAAAGGAGAACTGAATATGACCCCAATTCCTGTTGCACCAGGCTGTCCTGAAATACCTGGTGAGAGAAAAACAACTGAGATTCCCCTGTGGCAGGAGAGTGAATTGAATATTGTGTAAATAGCTTGTGATTAGTGATGGGCGAGTCCTAAATTACTCGGAATCGCTTGACTCTAGCAAGTCCGAGCCCGGGACTCGCTACTCATTGCGAGTCTAGCGAGTCCAATGTTAATGAATGGAGAAGCGAGTAATAGCGAGTAATGTGCGATTTACAAATCGCAGATGTGTCTCGGAAGCTTCAGGCTCTATCTGCTACAATAGCTAAATCATGTTTAATAGGCTCCCACTGTTACTTCCGGGGCCGCCTATTAAGCTTATTACATATTCACTGCACTGTCAAACTAACAGCCAATCACAGGAGCTCACACTCTGTGGGAGCCTCTGTGATTGGCTGTTGTAATCAGACTGGATTTTCTCAGTCTGGACAGTGATTCTGCTTGGTTGCCATACACATTAGTGTATGGCAACCAACCTGGCGTTGTAGGGTGTAAAATAAATAATTATTTAAAAAAACAAAAAGCATGGGGCTTCGCAGCATTTTTAAGTCTAGCCCGATGAAAGCAGGCAAGCTGCAAGCTGCCACCCTCAGCTGCTTAATTTCCCCTTGGCTGGCAAAACAAAATGCATGGGCTCCGCCCTATTTTCCATGCCAGCCAAGGTAAAACTAAGCAGCTGAGGGCTGGTATTCTCAGCGGGGTGAGGGCCCATTGTTATAGGGCCCCCCCACGCTAAAGAATAGCAGCCCGCAGCCGCCCCTGAAAATGGCGCATTAATAATAAGCGCCATTTCCAGGCGCCTTACCGGGCTCTTCCAGCGGCCCTGGTGGCGGTGGCACGCTGGGTAATAAAGGGGTTAATACCAGCTTTGTTATACAAGCTGGTATTAAGCCCGAGATTCTTAATGTCAGGCCAGGTTTGACCCGGCCACTAAGAATCTCCAATAAAGGGTTAAAAAAAACACCACACAGAGAAAAATGATTTATTAAAAATAAAGACACAGACAGCATTAGGGACTCCAACTTTATTACCACCACATATCCCTCCAAAGATCCAGGTCTTCTCTCTTCTTTCTTCTTTCTTCTGTCTTCTGTCTTCCTTCTTCTTATTGAACTCATTCAGCTCTGCTACATCACACATCACACAGTAGGGGGCGGAAATGCGCTCCCCTGCTGTGTGATGAGTCAGTGAGGCTGTGAGCATTAAGCAGTGCCGACAGCACAGAGCCGACTCATTCATAAGCTGCTGGATTTAACTCTCTGCTTACCGATCACTGCAGCGCCGGTAAGCAGAGAGTTAACTGTGCTGTGACAGCGGCTGGTATATGCGCCGCTCATACTGCAGCCGCTGTCACAGCACAGTTAACTCTCTGCTTACCAGCGCTGCAGTGATCGTTAAGCAGGGAGTTAAATCCAGCAGTTTATGAATGAGTCGGCTCTGTGCTGTCGGCACTGCTATGCTCACAGCCTCACTGACTCATCACACAGCAGGGGAGCGCATTTCCGCCCCCTACTGTGTGATGTGTGATGTAGCAGAGCTGAATGAGTTCAATAAGAAGAAGAAGGAAGACAGAAGACAGAAGAGAGAAGACAGAAGAGAGAAGACCTGGGTCTTTGGAGGGATATGTGGTGGTAATAAAGTTGGAGTCCCTAATGGTGTCTGTGTCTTTATTTTTAATAAATAATTTTTCTCTGTGTGGTGTTTTTTTTAACCCTTTATTGGAGATTCTTAGTGGCCGGGTCAAACCTGGCCTGACATTAAGAATCTCGGGCTTAATACCAGCTTGTATAACAAAGCTGGTATTAACCCCTTTATTACCCAGCGTGCCACCGCCACAAGGGCCGCTGGGAGAGCGGGGTTCAGCGCCAGAGGATGGCGCTTCAATGAACACGCCATCTTCTGGGGCGACTGCGGGCTGAAATTTGCAGCGGGGGGTGCCCAGAAAGCTTGGGCCTCCCTGCGCTGCGGATTCCAGCCCCCAGCTGCTTAGCTGTACCTGGCTAGACATTGAAATTGCGCGGAGCCCTGCGCATAATTTTTTTATTATTTCATGACATTCATGAAATAATAAAAAAAAAGGGCTCCCCTATATTCTTGTGTCTGGCGGCCAGGTACAAATAGGCACCTGGGGGTTGGGGGCAGCCCGTCGCTGCCTGCTGGATTCGGCTGGTTACAGAAATACGGCGAAGCCCACGTCAAATTTTTTTCTGACAAATCCATAAAACAATATAAATAAAAGGGACTGCATCTTTATTAACCCCTGGACCATGGGCGAGGGGTTAATAAAGATGCAGACCCTTTTTTAGGATTGTTTTATTGATTTTTCAGAAAAAAAATGACGTGGGTTTCGCCGTATTTCTGGAACCAGCCGGATCCAGCAGGCAGCGACGGGCTGCCCACAACCCCCAGGTGCCTATTTGTACCTGGCCGGACACAAGAATATAGGGGAGCCCTTTTTTTTAATTATTTCATGAATTTCATGAAATCATTAAAAAAAAATGCGTGGGGCTCCGCGCAATTTCTATGTCTAGCCAGGTACAGCTAAGCAGCTGGGGGCTGGAATCCGCAGCGCAGGGAGGCCCAAGCTTTCTGGGCACCCCCGCTGCTAATTGCAGCCCGCAGCCGCCCCAGAAGATGGCGCATTCATTGAAGCGCCATCCTCTGGCGCTGAACCCCGCTCTTCCAGTGGCCCTGGTGGCGGGTGGCTCACTGGGTAATAATGAGGTTAAGGCCAGCTTTGTATTATCAGCTGGCCCTAAGCCCGAAATTTATGGCAGTCACGCCAATATTAGACATGACCGCCATGAATTTCTATTAAATTGTTTAAAAAAAAACACAACACAGAGAAAAATTTTTTTATTAGAAATAAAAAAAAAAGCCATTAGGGACTCCATCTTTATTTAAAAAAATCCTCTTCCGTCCGACGTAGTCCAAAACGCGATGTCCTCTCTGCTACATCCCTGTGCATAGATATAGATGTCTATGCACAGGGAGTGAGCAGACTGAGAACAATCTCAGCTCTGCTACATCATCTCTGTGCACAGACATTCATGTCTGTACACAGGGAGAGCAGGCGGGCTCTAGGACCCTGGAGCTGCGGCAGCCCGCAGGACCCGAGCCCGGCACAGAGCAGACAGCCGGACTCGTTACTGTGAGAGTTTCCCTGCGATTACTTGCACAGTAACAAGTCCAATGCAAGTCAATGGCAATCCTAGTTTTGTCAGAGTCTCTGACAAAACTAGGATTGCCATTGATTTGCATTGGACTCGTTACTGTGCGAGTAATCGCTGGGAAACTCGCAGAGTACCTAGTCCTGCGAGTCCCTTACTACTCGCCGATTAACGAGTCCTAGCGAGTAGACTCGCCCATCCCTATTTGTGATTATTGTAATTGGCTATAATGGGAATATGAAGGCGCCCGGGACATATTGTATATAGCGTGGGAGAAGGTTATAGGATTATATGCCTGAGGGGAACACATGCTGTAGCCACTGTAAAATCCTAGGTAGACACTGCTAGACAGGTAGATACTGAGTAAGGGCAGGGTGGCATAGTTTGAGGGGTAGTAGTTGTGTCACTCCCTGTGAAACGGCACTTGATTTCCCTCAGGCTGCATAAGCTTTATTGTGTTTCGGGCTGTTGTGGCCCATAGTTTGTGGAGAGTGCAACCTTGTTATTTGTTTTACAAGTTTCCATAAAAGATTTAGTTACCACTATACAGAGTCAGCATCATTCATAGCAGCGCTGTATCATTCATAGCAGCGCTGTATCTTCTAGATTCAAACGACTGGCGTCCCGATCGTTACATTTTGGCATAGTCGGCAGGATACGGTACTCGCTATGTATAGCACCAATAGCACAGATGGCACTGCCGCACCTGCTGTAGTAGTCCCCCCTTCCTCCATTGTGACTAGCAGAGACTGGTTAGTGGGTTGCTCCGCAATGGATGTATTACTTAATCACCCGGCTAAGTTCGATAGGTATAACTTGCTGTTTAGTGATTGTATAGGGAGGTTGAAGAACGCCATTGCCTTACATGACGTCATTCCTCAACTGCAACCAGAAGTTGCGCTAAATGCCCTGGAGGGAAATGCCCACAAAGTTGTCCTGTTAAAATCTGAAGTTAAGTGAAGGACAGTAGATGACATTATTCGGATATTAGAGAAAGCCTTTGATCATGTGGCGGTGGCAGGACAACTGCGAGTACAGTTTTTCGCCATGACTCAGAGGAACGGGGAGAGCCTGATCTAGTCTGCTATAGCATTGGAGGAGCTGCATCAGAAGATTAAAAAGAAATCACCCATAACCGTGGGTACTGAGGCCGATGTTGACGGTATTCTCCGGGATCAGTTCATCGAGGGAATATGGAATGAGATGCTATGGAGCGAGTTGTTGCTGAAAGCACAGAGTACGCCTGTTATCACCTATGCTGAGATACAGGAAGGGGTGATAGCGCAGACTCTGGAAGTGAAGTCTGCCCTACAGTGGAGTAGCCTGCAGGTGGCTAACACCAGGGAGTCGAGATCAGACCCTGTTCAGGCCCAGCTGGCGGGTCTACAGAAAACTGTGGAAAGCCGGGCAGAATAGGAGCAGCAGATGTGGGTCTGGGAAGCGCCTCCAATATGCTCAACACTGAACAACCTCCCTACTCCCCTATATGGTCAATCACTCTATACCCCAGAGAGAACGTTGATTGCTCCTATACCGGATGCATCCATGGGTAGGATAAGAGGACCGGTCCGATGCTGGCAATGCCGAGAACCTGGACGTATACAGAGGAATTGTCTGAAGGATTTTCAGACTGAAGTCTCAGCATTGGTAAAAGAGAGGCCCTTGCCATAGTTGGTCATACAGCGAGCTAGGAACGAAAATCAACACCCAACGTTTGTTCCAAAGATCTGATTGCAGAGAATCCCACTTTGGAAGTGTAGTTCGCAGGAAAGAAGGTGATGTGCTTGGAGGATACCGGAATGGAGGTGACGACCATGCCGATGAAGTTTTTCCAGGCTCACTTCGGACAGACTGTCATACCAGAGTCGGACATCTGTTGAGGCTGAAGGCTACCAAAAATGAAGAAATCCCAGTGGCAGGCATCACATGGATGAGAGTACAGCTGTGTGGCCAGGAATTGGGAACAAAGGAGTGGGGCTCGTGAAGACACAGGCGAGGTCGAATCTCTCTGTTGTTCTGGGAATGTCCTGAGAGAGCTCGATTCCCTTCCGTTCGAATGCGATGGCCCAAGGTATTGGAAGCGAGCGACACCCCACAAAGTCACTCAGAAGACCTTGCATCAAGTTGTCCGTTCGTGTGGCATGCAGAAGAGCTTGGCAGAAGGGAGAGCAGTGGGAGCAGTATATGTTCCACGCGGGCCTGCAGTTGTGATTGCACCGGGTCAAGAGAAACTTGTGTTGATGCCAGTTGGGATGCACCGAAAACTGAATAGCGTGGTGGTCATTCTGGAACCGGTCAGAAGATATGGGTAGCCCAATGATAGCCCAAACAGTGCCCACTGTACAAGATGGAAGTGTGCCAGTGATGTGTCTGAACCTGCAGAATTATGAGGTGACCCTGGCGGTTGGCACATAGCTGACTGACGTATATGTGTGTGGCAAAGGAGTCAAAAGTCAGTTCACCTTGAAGGCAGACTGCCGGATCGCCTCATGGGAATAGATGAGTCACAGTTAACTGCCGAGCAGGTTCACAGACTGTGGGCGTGCTTGTGGAAATATCAGGCTGCTTTCTCTAGGGGTGATGAAGACTTTGGATGTACAAAGGCTGTGGAGCATGAGATACCCATGGGAAATACCCCTCCGATTCGGGAGAGATATCGTCAAATCCCACCGAGTCTTTAACAGGAGGTAAAAGGAATGCTAACACGGATTCTGGACAATGGGATGATACAGCCTAGTCAAAGTCCTTGGGTTGCAGCGGTCATGTTGGTATGGAAGAAAGATGGGTCTCTATGATTTTTTGTTGACTACCGCAAGCTGAATGCACATACCATGTGTGAGGTAGCAACCGGGGAACCCGCTTGCAAAACGACAAGAACACGTGTTTATAAGGTTAACCAATGTCTACCCGTTTATTTTCACATATTAATCACATAACCCGGGTAGCATGTTTGACACATATCACATTGATTAACAACACTTTACATAAATACATCATACATTTACATTTAACATCACATAACACTTATATTGCACATAACGTTTTATAGTAACCCGGGACCTTTAACCATCACTGTCCCCATTGGAGCTCTACTAACAGCTCCCATGGTGGCTACGGCCTCCGGCCTACTTACACTATACATAAGTTACAGTACGATGATGACCCTTCCGGGTTCATAACAGGGATTGGCAAACCCTAGTAACCCGTGGGGCTGCGGCCTCCGGCCTAACCACGCGTTACCCTGTACGGGAGCCCTTCTAACCCCTGCTTCTGACCTTCGTTACATACGCCTCAACGGGCCCTGTGGGTCCCAATGGCGGTACCTGCCGCCTGGCTTTAGTCACCCCAGCATGATGATATACATTCACCCGTAGTCAGGAATCCTGCCTGACCGGGACCTTACACACCGTATGTGATCCATCATTCAAACGTCCATGGATCACACACCTGCTCACAGCCCACATCCATGGACTGTGGCCCCTCCATGGCCCATTACAGGGACTGGCAAACCATAGTGCACGGGAACCTCTACATCCGTTACCTACTAGGAGCCCTATTACCCCTGTCTCTGGCACCACAGGTACACCCACACCATTAGAGGTCGTGGTTGAGGGATCAGGTACCCTCTGCATGCAGCAGGGCAAGCCTCCCTCTCGTCCCAAGGACGGAACGCCTCCAACATCATCCATACCAGCTGGGTCACTGTCTCTCCACATGATTATACATGGGTCTTACATAGGTCATCATCTCTCATTCAGGGCCATTACTTAAGCCCTCATACACATAGTTAAACACATTGTTTCATCAGGTCCTTTAACTGAGCACTCTGACTCGGACCTAAAGGCGGTCTATGCCCGCCTGGCACACTACATACAATTGCCTCCAAGGGCTACATACATTCCGGTTCATCAGGACCTTTAACGGACTCCACTGAGTCGGTCCCAAGGGCGGTCTATACTCGCCTAACATGATTTACGCACACCAGGTGCACAGTTCACACTATCGCTCGGGAACTGCTTTCTTACCGGGCACGGATCCGGGTCTCGCTACCTGGGTCACAGGTTCCACCAGGCATCCCCACAGGCTCCTTTCCCGGGCGTGTTTCACCCCACGCCCGGTCTAGCGTCCACGGGTCAACCATGGCTTCCCCTCTAGGTGCGGACACGACCACGGACCTCGGCACCGGCATGGAGCTAGCATGCTCCCATCATGTCATGCACACAGAGCCTTGGACTGCTCTGCACTCAGGCTGGTCTCAGCTTCCATCTGAATCATTCTCAGCTTCCAGGATCAATCTCAGCCTCCAGAATGAATGAATCTCACAATCACTCAGGTGGCCGGCTCTTATCGTGCCAGCCACTCCCACATGGACACACCCCCTCAGCTGCTGTTAATCAGCCTGTCACACAGCTCAGGTTAACTCCCTGTGTTCCGGGTTGTCAGCACTCACTCATTACATCCTATTCCTCATGGACTCCTCGATCTCATCCCACTCTCACTGCCGCTCATTAGGCTCATGAAACCTCATTGTGTTCAGGTTGGTTCACACAGTATTATCATCACAGGAAAACCGGCCAGTGTGCACAGGATCATCCTCTGATCCTACATGTGATGTACCCCGGCCATGCGGATCATGCCGGCGGTGCCTCACACATGCAAGACTCTTATCTGTTACCTAGGATCGAAGAATCCCTGTCTGCCCTGGGAAAGGCGAAGTACGTCTCCACCCTTGACCTGGCTAGCGGCTACTGGCAGGTGCCCATGGCGGCTAAAGACAGCATTAATTTTGCCAATGGGACTGTATGAGTCCTTCAGGCTGACTAATGCCCCAGGAACGTTCCAACGGTTAATGGAGTACTGCTTGCATGATTACAATTTTGAGTCCGTGTTGATCTATTTGGACAATATGATTATCTTTAGGAATTCATTTGATGATCACCTGCAAAAGCTCCGGCAAGTGTTGCATAGACTGAGAGATAATCGGCTTAAGATCAACCAAAGAAGTGTCACTTGTTCCAATTACAGATCGAGTATCTGGGACATGTAGTGTCGGCTGAGGGTATGCGGCTAGCACTGAGCAAAATTGAGGCCATTCTGGAATGGCCTCGTCCCAAGACCGTAAGGGAAGTACGAGCATTCCTAGGGCTAGACGGATACTATCGTCATTTTGTGAAAGACTTTCCTACAGTGGCTGAACCCCTAAATGATCTACTAAGAGGGACAGCGCAGGGACCCAAGAATCACGTGATCTCGTGGACAGGCCGACAGTAACAGGCATTTGATCTGATCCAGGCCGCCCTGGTACAGACCCCCTTGTTGGCGTACGCTCGCTTTGATCGACCCTTCACTCTGTACATGGAAGTCTTTATGGGTTAGGGGCCATGTTAGCCCAGGAGCAAGATGGGCGTGAGAGGATCATTGCGTACACCAGCCGGTCCCTACGGGACACCAAGCGAAATCCGGACAACTACAGCTAGTTTAAGCTGGAGATGTTGGCCCGGATGTTCAAGCTCAATTATCGGATCCGGTTTTGTTCAGGTGGAGAGAACTCTAATGCCTGACGCTTTATCACAAGTGACTCGAGGCGCACCTGAAAAGATTGTAGATGAAGATCTCGAGGACACTGATATACCCGATGTGAGGCGATTACCTGTGTTCGTGGATGTGGCACATTCAAGTAAGGTGGTGGACACGGGTCACCACGTTGTTGGGCAAGACTCGTCAAGAGTAAGCCGAGTTACAGGATGCAGACCCCGACCTCTGGTTGAGTCAAAAGTCCTAGCCAGGGCCTTGGCCTGTGTGAATTTTCAAAGTGGAATTTTCGAAAGTGGGCGGCAGAGATATTCCAGAGATGTCTTACTCACACTTCCCAATGCTGTGATGACCTGTTGTGACAATATATCTTCTTCCTTTGCAGGTATGAACACATTGATTCAGTGGTTTATGTAATATCTGCTGTAGTATCCAATCCCTGTATGCTTTGCACATATTTCATGGTATGAACACATTGATTCAGTGGTGTATGTAATCTCTGCTGTAGTATCCAATCCCTGTATGCTTTGCACATATTTCATGGTATGAACACGTTGACCCATTTGCTTTGTACCTTAGAATTATCCATATTATTCCATCCTGCTTGTCTCTCCCTCCTGCTGATTTGGCTCCAAATGTTTCTCTTAGCAGCAATTTGTTAATTGTACCCTGGTGTGCAGTGGCCCTTTCTCTCCTCTGACCCCCTCCCCTCTGTATACCTGGCCTATCATCTGCTGTCCACAAGAGCTATAAATTGCAGACCACAAGGCCTTTAGTGCCTTGGCCTGTGTGAATTTTCAAAGTGGAATTTTCGAACATGGGCGGGAGAGATATTCCAGAGATAAGCCAGAGGAAGCCAGAAGGTAAAAACTCTACCCATCTACTACCTGTCTTAATTGTAATAGTTACCAACACAACCAAAAGTCCTTCATTTCAATGCCTTCTTATCTTGTGCATTAGTCATCCACGTTTACCCCCCCCATTCCACCTCCATCACTCTGTCTCCACATCAGCCCCTCTCTACCCTCCTTTACTAAGCCTTGAAGACTGCATAAGTAGCCCTGATCAATTGACCCCACACAAGGCTAGGACCTGCACCACAGGCATTACTGGTCCTCCACATGACCAACCCCAATGGGGAAAAACCCAGCCAAATACCCCCCAAGCCCCAAAATAATGCGCACAAAGCGAACCACAATAAGAGAAACTAAGCCAAAGCCAATATCATAGTTATTCCCACAACGTATCAAACCCATAGCCCACGAAATGCCACCCACCCAAGCAACCCCATCAAGGCAGGGAGACTCCACCAAAAGCCCCCCACAAACCGGAAGCAGCCCCCCACAGAATGCACCCCCGATGGGTATGGAGGAACTCCTGACATCCATCAAAAAGACCTTCAGGACCGAACTCTCCACCGCGGTCGACAATTTCACGCACCAACTTAAAGCATCACTCAACGCACAGACGATCTAGAAAGAAGAATGGACAACACAGCTGATGCTATAGAGACCGACAGGAAACTACTCCAAGAACAAGACGCCAGAATTGAATATCTGGAGCTAAAAAGCGAGGACATGGAATATCAATCAAGGAGAGGAAACATTAGAATTAAAGACCTCCCGATACAAACCAAAAAGCAACAGTCTCCAAACTCTTCCAATCTCTACTTCCTCAAGCAGACCCCAGTCTCTTCCAGATAACCAGAATACACAGAGCTTTAGGAAAACCCAGATCAGATGCATCACCAAGAGACGTGGTTCTTAAACTACACCACAAAGAATCAAGAGACCTGATCCTCACAGACGCACGCAACAGACCTACTCTGCCACGACTACCAGACACAGTCGCACTATTCCCTGACATCTTCCCAGTGACCCTAATGAGAAGGAGAGCAATGAAAGGCACCAGAACGGAGCTACTAAAAGCACACATTAAATACACGTGGGGCTTCCCACACGCCCTGATCTTTCATTACAGCAACAAAACCTACTCACCGAGAACGGAAGAAGAAGGCCAACAAGCCCTGGAAAGAGCAGGTATCCCTCCAAATGACACCAACGCACTACCACAACGACCAAGACCAATAGGGAGTGGACAGAGGTTCGTCACTTGAAAAACTCTAACCCCCAATCCCCCCAGAAACCATGACCAAAACAATTAAAAATCTTAGAACACCAAATAAAACAACACAACCCCCCCTGCACACCAAACGCCCAATCCTACCTACTACTAGATGACCCCAAAACAAAGCAGCAAACCCCCAACCCCTACCCCACAAAGACCACCCTACAGAGAATGTACTGTCCCTGGAACCAGATGATTCCTGAAAAAGACAACAAATCCCCAACCCATACCCCACACAAACTACCCTACAGAGAACACAACACATCTACATTAAATGTGCTACCCCAAATTGGGCCAATGCTACCCATAGTCATAACCTCAAGAGACCTGAACACTCGGGTCCCAAAAACCACCGAATATCGCCCCTGTTGTATCCGCTGTACCCACCTGCCCATCCGCAACTCCCCCACAACTCCAAGGTTACCTCTCCCCTATTTAAAACCCAAACTGACCATCACCACACAACACGGAGACAAACCCCACACGACAGCTAACATATTCCCCCTTATTGTGAATGTATAAGGTACTATCACACAATGTCAGGGGACTCAACGGACAGAAAACGCGCGTACATAGACTACTCAAAACATACACCGGACATCATACTACTACAGGAAACACACTTTACAGACTGCTCCTTCCTAAAATTCTTCCATAAGTCATACACTAGATCCCACCTAGCATCCCATAATAAAAAAACTAGAGGAGTGGCCATCCTATTCCACAACTCCTTCCCATTTGTACAGAAACAAGTGACTGCGGACAAAGAAGGTAGATAACTCTTAATACGCGGGACAGTGGAATCGAAACGAATCTGTATCCTAAATAGCTACGCCCCTCCGTCGATGCAAATGAAAACGATCCATACCATAATGAAGCTGATAGGGGACGCAACCTATGACCTCCTACTCTGGGGAGGAGATTTCAACATAACCATAGACGCCACACTGGATAGCTCCACACAAAAACTATCCGATATCACTAACACTGAGAGAAAAAACTCTACAAAACCTACTTAAAACCCACACGCACTCGAGGGGCTACACCTACTTCTCCAAAGCCCACCACTCATACTCCAGAATAGACTGGATACTAACGAACTCCGGCAACCTAACCTCCCTTCTCTACTCTAGACACATCCCGTCCTCCTGGTTAGATCACGACTGCGTACTATCAGTATTTAAAACTGATACTGAAACATCATCTCTTTATAGATGGTGACTAAATGAATCCCTACTGACAAACCCCCACACTAGAATGCAGATAGAACAAGAACTCAAAACTTACTTTGCCACAAACAAGTTATCAGAAGTCTCAGAAAGCAACATTTGGATAGCCCATAAAAAAAAGAGAGACAGACTAGCGACACAGGCAGACCTTGAAGACAAGCTCAGTAAACTGGAATTTGCCAACCAATCCCACCCCTCAAAATGTCTCACCAAGAAAATACTCACACAAAACTACAACTCAACACAATAATGACAACCCGCACTGAAAGAGCCATTAGGTGGACACAAGCGACATTTTATAAATACTCTAATAAGATGGACAGAATGCTCGCACGCAAACTCAGAGACTAAGAACGCCTAAACACAATTTTCTCAATTAAAGATGAACAATCACATACCACCTACAACCCAAATAAAATGTATGCTGCATTCCACAAATTCTATCAGAATTTATATAATGACAACCCACACTCCACCAAACCCTAAATTGACAAATTCCTAGCCACTATACCACTACCATCCCTTACCCCGAGCTACGCGGCAAAACTACACTCACCAATAACAGAAGAAGAGATACTGACCACCATCAAACAACTAAAAGCAGGTAAAGCACCATGCCCGAATGGACTGACAGCATTATACTACAAAAAATTCCAGGACACACTAACGAACCACATACGCGCATATTGAAACAACTTACTCTCAGGACAAACCATGCCCCAAGAATTTTACACCGCACATATTGCTGTCATCCCAAAACCTAAAAAAGACCCACTACTCATCAAGAACTACAGGCCCATCTCCCTATTAAATATAGACCTTAAAATCTTCACGGCCATACTAACCAACAGAATAAATACCTGCCTCCCTAACCTTATACACAAAGACCAAGTGAGTTTCATACCTTCGAGACAAGCACCAGACAACATACGTAGGAACCTCAATATAATACACAATGCCAACAAATCCAACTCACCCCTAACTGTCCTCTAGACATAGAAAAAGCCTTTGACTCAGTTGCATGGCCATACCTATTCCAAGTTCTGAATAGATTGGGGCTACCTCAACCATTGATAAACGCCCTTAAACTCCTCTACAACAACCCGATTGCATACCTAAAACTCCCATCCACCTCCCCGAAACCAATACTCATAAAAAGAGGCACAAGGCAGGGATGCCCCCTACCACCGGCCTTATTCACTATGATCATAGAA
The DNA here is from genome assembly GCA_033576535.1 of Allobates femoralis. Classification (NCBI taxonomy): domain Eukaryota; kingdom Metazoa; phylum Chordata; class Amphibia; order Anura; family Aromobatidae; genus Allobates; species Allobates femoralis. The sequence goes on from JARQOC010000350.1 coordinate 49,486, forward strand.
CACCTAGCCCAAAAGATACAATCCCATCCAGATATCACAGGCCCAAAAATAGGGAAACACACCAATAAAGTAAGCCTCTTTGCAGACGACCTACTACTGACCCTAACGAACCCCCACATATCGCTTCCAAACGTGATAGCCATCCTCAAACAATTCGAGGAGATTTCAGGACTGAAAGTAAAAGTGGATAAATCAGAAATAATGTTTATTAACACCCCAGCCAATGACCGAATCCGAATTATATCCAACTTTAAGTTTACACACAAAGAGCACTACATTTCCTATCTCGGAACCAACCTAACATCACATAAAAACACCCTATACAAATATAACTACAGCCCAATATTGCAAAAACTAGAACAGAATCTAAACAAATGGTCAACCCCAACGCTCTCCTTTTTAGGGAGAGTTCACATGATAAAGATGGTCACAGTACCCCAATTCCTTTATCTCTTCCGCTCACTACCAATACCAATACCAAAGTCCATATTCAAAACGATCCACTCCCAAATCAACCGATTCATATGGAATCATAAGAGACCACGCATATCCATGCAGACTTTACATAAACACAAAGCAAAAGGAGGTGTATCGCTGCCAAACTTCATACACTACTACAGGGCAGCACAAATGGCACAAATGGCAACAATACATGCAGAGCAGGACACTCCCCTATGGATCCACATAGAGAACTCACAACTAGCCCCATACACCTTGAGAGGTTTCCTCTGGGCCATGGGGACTCTACCAAAAAACTTAAACATGTACTCACCATACACCCTCCACACCCTACAACCATGGAGATCCATAAGATTCCAATACTCCCTCCAATCCCACCCGTCACCACTACTGGAGCTATTTAACAACCAAATGTTTCAACCCGGGGTCTCCTCCAAAAACCACACATGGTGGGAACAAAACAATGTACGCAGACTACAACATCTCCTTAACCACTCGACGCTTATGCCCAAGCACGCACTCATTACGAGATATAAAATCCCACCCACAGAAACCTTCACACTAGAGCAAATATACCATTTCATACATTACATACTCAAAACTATAACACACCCAAAAGTGGCAGCATTTGAACTCAAATGCATGCATGACCCCCTGGGAAAAGGATCAATATCCCAAATATACACCACGCTTAACCACCCAAAGGATAGTCGTAAGCTCAAAGCTATGGAGCAATGGGAACTAGACCTGGGAATCACGCTCACACCAGAAAAATGGTACAGATGTCACGAAAGCATCATGAAGGTAAGCCATCAGGTATCACTAACTGAAACGTCCTTTAAGCTTCTCCACAGGACGCACCGTGTCCCCAGTGTCCTACACAACATATACAGCTCCAAGCCTGACAGATGCTTCAGAGGATGTGACACAGTAGGGGACACACTCCACACATGGTGGACATGCCCCATCGTAAAATCGCTTTGGAATGACGTCATAAAGTTAATCGACTTCACTCTAGATGACAAACTCACACTCACTCCACCAGCACTACTGCTTGGGGACAAACCACCTAATGTGAGTAACAAAGCATATCGGCTACTCACCTACATAACCATGGCCACCAAAAACCACATAGCCAAACAATGGAACACGGATTTGCTATCACTAGAGAAAGTAAAGCTCCGTATTCACTCTATAATGCTCTTCGAGAAAATAGAGGCAACCAGAAATAACACCATGGACCTCTTCAGGGCTATATGGGAACCCTGGATAACCAAAAACGAAGACCACGATCTTCACAGAGTAATGTCTCTATCAAAGTAAAACACACAATAACACTAAGCTCTATAAAGAAAGTGAAGAACCTTGATAACCAGATCAATGAACAACCCATAGATACCCACATCCAAAAAAAAGCTAACCCCTGTTGAACTGCTACGAGGATGCCGCTTCCCCGCTACTTAAGATACTTCCTTCTCTTTGTTTTTTATTTATTTATTTATTTTTTTATTTTATCTTAATTTTCTTGTATTACTCTCTCTTCTCTTAACATTAACACTAAATTATAAAGTATATAACAACGCCTTGCTATATGAACCTGAACCCCCCCCTACGAGGGGGCCGCTTCATTTGTTTTATTTGTCTTATTTGATTTATTTCCTATTTTTTTTCTCACATTGCATTGATTAACAATCGTTTGTACGCATCTACTTTTCTTCTGTCACAATAAAATTTTGTTGAAACTAAAATTCCTGGCCAGATGGAAGAGCGAGAGTGTGGCTGGGTGCAGATAGATAGAAACTGCTGAGGCAGTGGGATCGATTGGCCATAGAGGAGGGGGTATTATATAACCGGGTCTACATAGCGGCCTAGTTGGGGTACCATTGGCAGGTTGTAATCCCCACTTCGGTGGCTCCAGACATTGCCTGAGAAGCCCATTCGCAAGGTGCACATTTTGGACCCGAAAAGACTTATCGTTGGCTGCATCGGTATGTGTAAACTCCTGGCTTGGAGGAAGTTGTAAGAGAGGTGTGTAGTAAGTGTGACCCGCCCAGGCTGGGGTACTCAGAGCTCGGGCACGGTGTCAGGGGAACGCTATCACTGGTGGCTGTACCCGAATCCGTGGCTCTGGGGGTCGGTGACTTCTTAAATACAGTTTTTGTTGGAATGGTTTGTGACGCCACCTGTAGTACCTGGTGAGGGATCACCAGCGCTGCTACAGTCCTCTGGAGGACGTTGGTATTGCGGCAAGGGTGGTATAGCTTCCTACAGGTGAAGCTGGCCTCCGAGGCAGCATTAGCTGAAATAAAAGTTCAATGATGGCAGTACAGAGACACAAAGGCAGTTTCACGCTTTCCGGGTACTTTACTGGGAACAAGCATCCAATGAATACATAGTCCACAGTTCAGCAATGATGTAATTCACAGGTAACCTTTCGGGTGACCGTAAATGGATGCAAGGCGGTTTGAAGGTACCCGCGTTATGCCTTAGTTAACGAACCATGTGTCCTGTTAGCCCTGCCTCGGCCAAGACTCTTCCTAGTCCTGCTGAGGTAGTAATCGAGTTCCTCTCTCTCTCTGCTACCTGGACCACGACCTCTATGGAGAACCGGGTGGACCGCTATCTTTAAACTCGTAAAGAGTTGCATATTGATTGAAAGGGCCAATTAATATGGTGGTTATGGTGGTTTCTGCAAGGAGCCACCCCAGGGCTAGGTCTTTCCCTGGAGGGATATCTGGCTAATTCCGTGCTTGAGACTCCTAACACGAGGCTCCACGGACTCTATTTGCATATTCGTAATTCCCAGGGGGCAATGCACCTAGGATTTCACTGTGTTTAAGCGCTTTTGCCAGCTGCCTGCAGTGTTTAAGCGCTTTTGCCGGCTGCCTGCAGTGTTTTCCTCGACTGTCTCCATGAGATCAATGAGTGCTCCCACATAGCCAGAATCTTACTCCACACTGATGAGGGACAAAACCCTGAAACAGCTGTCTGTGGATGGAAACTTGTAAGTAAAAAAAAAAAAAAGAAAAAACAGGGCCGCTGTGTGGGACCTGTGGCACTGCTTTATGGGGGCGTTTAGTAGTGAGTACACTAACCTGACAGGGTTGTGCCTGCCCTACACAACCCTGGTAAGGCGCCTGCGAGGATGAGACCTCAGTTGTAGCCAGAGGCTACTTGTGGTGCTCCCAGCTCCAGTCCTGCGTCCTCCTATCGGCCCACGTGACCGGAGGTCACCTGACCGTGACGTCACTGCAAGTCCTGCAGTTGGTAAGTGCAGGTCCTTTGGGATGGATTAGATCCAGGCTGTTGCGGTTTGGATTAAAGATGATTTGGCTTTGCGGTTTCCTTATCCGTGGTGTCCAGGCAGCTCCTGCTTCTACTCCCTCAGGGGAAGGGAGAATTATGTGGAAAAAAGGAGATGCTGCAGTATTCTGCTGGAGCGCCAAGGAACACAACAGGAGGGGTAGAGTTTAACAAATCTTTATTTGAGCCTCATGCACAATCCACAACGTGTTTCGACGGTATGGGAGACCGTCTTCATCAGGTGAATGATGATGTGGATGGAAATTTGGCTTTGGAAATTCCCTTGTCATATCTTTAAACTCGTAAAGAGTTGGATATTGACTGAAAAGCCCACTTAATATGGTGATTATGGTGACTTCTGCAAGGAGCCACCCCAGGGCTAGGTCCTTCCCTGGAGGGTTATCTGGCTAGTTCCATGTTTGAGACTCATGAAGGAGGCTCCACAGACTCTATTTGGATAAAGGTGCTAGTGAGAGTCACATGTCCGGGAGGGAAGTTCAATGACAGGTGAGAGGAGACACCTTACACCACATTGAGCATGGAGAAAAGAAAGAAGACCAAAGAATTGTCTAAGGACTTGAGAAACCAAATTGTGAAGAAGCATGAGCAATCTCAAGGCTACAAGTCCATCTCCAAAGACCTGAATGTTTCTGTGTCTACCGTGCGCAGTGTTATCAAGTAGTTTAAAGCCCATGGCACTGTGGCTAACCTCCCTAGATGTGGACAGAAAAGAAAAATTGACGAGAGATTTCAATGCAAGATTGTGCGGATAGTGGATAAAGAACCGTCCTGCGCTGACCAACGAGCCTCCGGCCTGCGCTGACCACCGAGCCTCTGTCCTGCCTCGTCGGCTCCATTCCTCCCCCTGCCTCCATCCTGCCCCCCCCGACTCCATCCTGCCCCCCAGCTCCATCCTGCCCACCTGCCTCCATCCTGCACCCCCGGCTCCATCCTGCCCCGCTCGCCACCATCCTGCCTCCCCCCCCCTGACACCATACTGCCCCACTCCCACCATCCTGCTCCTCCGGCTCCATCCTGCCACGTTCCCTCCATCCTGCCACGCTCCCTCCATCCTGCCCCGCTCCCTCCATCCTACCCCGCTCCCTCCATCCTGCCCCCCGCTGTTCTTGCTCCCTTGCCTCCATCCTGCCCCCCCCTCCATCCTGCCCCCCCCTCCATCCTGCCCCGCCGGCTCTATCCTGCCCCGCGGCTTCCATCCTGCCCCCCCTCCGCTTCCATCCTGCCCCTCCTCCACCTCCATCCTGCCACCATGCACCCAAACACAAACATACACCACAAAGAGACACACACAACACAGATACACACCACACAGACACCCCCCCCCACCCACAGGGACACACACACATACAAACCCTATAGGAACACATGCACTGACCCCACAGACACACACACACCACAGGGACATACACACATACACACCCCACAGGGACACAGACACACACACACCCCACAGGAACACACAGACACCATAGGGATGGACACACACCACAGAGACACCCCTTCTCTCACAAGGACACACACCACAGGGACACCCCTCCCCACCAATAGGACACACACCACAGGGACCCCCCACAGGGACACACGCACACCACTGGGACACACACACACCCCAGGTACACACACACCCCAGGGACACACACACCAAACAGACAGATATAGATGTGCACAAATCGCCTCACAAAACTCGTCTCATACATCTGGTATCTTTAATTTCCAAAAATAAACATCTGATTAAAAACAGCCAATGTGCAACACATGTACCACATAGAGAATTAAGGCAGATGTCAGTCACATGAGCTGTCTATTATGTGTATGTGTGAGGTAACATATACTGCCCGGCCGGGGGGAGGGTTTACTGTTGGCTGGAGATTTATCAGGCTGCCTATAGCAATCAATCACAGCTCAGCTTCCATTTTCCTACAGGTCATTAATATGACATATTCAAATTCTATTTTGTTATAGCTAACAGCAGTTATTTATTAACCCGGGCGTAGCCGGGTACTACAGCTAGTAGTCAATAAAAAACATAGAAAAAGGATGAAACATAAAAAGATTTTATATGTAATATCTTTTTCATTGTTAAAGAAGAAAAAGACCTTTGACCTCAAGTGAGGTGAGACATAGGTTGTTTCCTTGCAACACTATGGTAATGTGCTGTAATGCTAGCCTGTATGGTGAACCTGCAAGGTAAAAAAGATGACTACCTGTGGTGTAGCAGGGAAAACAATCGGTGAAGGTCCTCCACAAATTATGGACAGAAACCGCACCTAAAGATAACGTGACTGTGGTTATATAAGGTAACTCCCAATGTCATCATAGCTGGAGAATCATATCAAGAATCTCATAGTACCTGTGGGATAATGTGGATACAAATACCCCCTAGTGGCCACTCATATGGGTAAGACTCAACAGAGCTTGTTAATGCGGAAGAAAAAGGGTTTACTATATAGGGAGTCCACCATGAGCAGTGTGCTTCTATAACAGGTATTGTGCGTTAGTGTCATTATCTGGGGATAAGGGGAAAATCGCTCTGGAGAAAACTCTGTATGGAATAAAGAGGCTAGGTTACTATAGTGAACAGAGCGGTGCACCAAGGGTTAATCTTAGTGAATTTGTCAGGTACATTACGTCCCGGCGCCCTGGTGGCATATGAGTGAGTGGCAGTGAAGGAATTGAGTGCGCGTCCTTATGACGCTGGTAGATGGGACTTCGTCGGCCTGCTTTCTATTTCTGGAACGCAGGTATCCGGCATATGGAATGCAAGCTGCGCGGGTGCACTTGCGCTGTGTGCGGTGCGCACTTGCGATGTGTGTGGTGCGCACGTGCAATGTGAAAATATAATGCTCAGTGTTGGAAGCGACAGTGTGAGGGGATAAAAAGGATACAGTGCTCCAGTGCTGTATACAATCGACTCAGTGACTTGAAATGAGGTGCCTATATGGTGTTTCAAAAAGTGATCTATGACATAGGATACTGTGGCATCTGTAGAGAAAAGAGAATAAGGAAGCACATTAACAATTGTCAATCAAATACAGATAAGAAGCAAAATTGACATATATAGAAACATTTGTGGACCACAATGGTATTGGACTATTGGTCAGGATACAGTAATTAGCAAAATGATCACCACATTCTCCCTAGCCATAACGGAGATATGAAGGATGAATCAACAGGGGAGGGGCAGAAATCCATAAGAACCAAGAAAAATTGGTACATCCTATAGTGTATACATACTTTACAACTTGTGTTTTGGCTTTCACAAAACCATAGGTGTATACATTTTTTTAGATAGGGCACACTTGTGTCTACCTTGGTAGACATGGTCAAACCGGTATGGATAAAGCATGTCCCACTGTACTCTCAGTGATACTCATTAAAACAATCTGATGGTCTGACTTGACTTCTCCTGTCTATCATTGGACAAATAGCAGTGTGCCGGGTTATATTATATTACTTGAGATTTACTTTTCCCTGAGCACCTCTCCTTAAAGGGGCTTTAGCCAGACCTTCTTTTCTTATATTGGTCTTTATTGGGTCCAGGCTCCCCTATCCTTTGGATACCTTTTATATACACATTATCGATGACTTTTACGACTATCTTGTACAATAATGAGGAGACCTCAGCCATATTATCTAAAGTAGCAGCGGGGAGCTTCCTATCATCATTAGCAGAAGATGTGAAGACCCGCGACTATGAAAAGGAATGAAAGAAGCTTGTGGAACTTGGTTTTGTATCTGACTACTCTGGTGGAATACCACCGAGTCAAGAGAATCCCTTGAGGCTTAAGAGTTTCCTTACATCTGACACTTTTTCCGACAATGCCGAGTATTGCAACAAATTCGAGGGCATCCTTAATAAATGCTCGATGGACATTATCGTTTTAACCATCAAACAGTTGCAGAAAGAACTTGAGACATTGGAGGATACGATTATCAACATTGAAGAACAACTGGAAAACAGTATCAGCCCTGAACAATTCGAACCGTTGAAGAAGAAAACCTCTGACACTTTAATAAGGGACAGGAAGAACCTCCAAGAGAGAAAAAAGATAAAATTCAGGAGAGACCAGGAGGACTATGAGAAGCAACAAATATACAGATGGAGATGTGGCTATGTCCCAACTGGACCTCGCAACTACTCGTCGTCTGGCAGCGAGGGTGAATATAGCCCACTAAGGCCACATTTTTTAGGGCAAAGACAACCACGTCGAGGAAAATGAGGAGGGGGAGGAGGGGGAGGCCCTCAGCCCAGGGAACCCCAACCACCACCACCAGCACCACCACAACCACTGAGAGAGGGGATGGTTCTTCGTTCTCAGGTAGGACCTCAAACCTCGTATAAAACATCTCCTCCTATACCCTTAGTCCGACCAAATCGGACGTTCTACAGAAGGGACTCTCATTCTGCCCGACTTTTATTCAACACTTTCACACTTGATCAGGAGCTCAGGAGGTTCTATAGAAACCTCAGACTCAAGGCGCACTACCTGACCGACAATGAGTGACCCTGAGTGAGTTAAATCTAAAAATCCCTAGTAAATTTCAACCACCGAAAATGTATCATCCAGTGGAGACTTTTATCAACCTGGTTTCTATGGACATAGACGTGGTTCTCAGAGACATCGGGAGGGGTGCAATCAAAATGAACCTGACTCCGCTTGAACAACAGGCTATCCACTCCAGAATAATAATCATCTGACTATCAAACCTGCTGATAAGGGAGGGGCAGTCGTAGTTATGGACCGTGAAAAATACATTACGGAAATCGAATAACAACTGGGTGTGGCAGAGACTTATACTATAATCCCACATAGCACGACGGCAGACATCAGGAGACTGATTAAAGAAAGGGTAGATTACCACCAGGAAACTAACACTATTGATGCGAAACTGGCTGAATACCTTATACATCTCAACCTTGTAACTCATGTTTTTTACACACAACCAAAGGTACACAAAAACCTACTTACCCCCCCCGGGAAGACCAATCGTGGCTTCCACTGACTCGATATTATCACCTTTAGCTAAAACGGTCGAACGTATCTTGACGCCTCTTATACCTCTGATAACCTCATACGTGAAGGACACCGGTGACTTCCTCGACCACATCAGGGACCTGGATGGTATTCCACCTGGATGCTGCCTAGTGACCCTTGACTTGGAGAGTCTGTACACCAATATAGATCACAAACTGGGGATTGAGGCTGTTATTTGGTTTCTCGGTAAGTATAGCATCATGACATATAACCAAAACGGGTTTTGCACTGACATGCTGGAGCTAATACTGAGAATTTTTCTTTTCTTTTCGAGGATCAATACTATATGCAGCGCAGGGGGACCGCCATGGGGTCTAATGTGGCGCCCCCCTACGCCAACATATACATGGCATCTTTTGAGGACAAATTCGTCTATACGCATAAACTGATATGTACACACGTTATTACCTGGTGGAGGTATATAGATGATATTTTTATGGTCTGGGGGGGCAATGAGGAGTCTTTGAAACAAACTCACCATGATCTTAACCAATGTACACCCAACATCAAGTTAACCCTTAACTATGATATGTGTCTGATCAACTTCTTGGACACTCTGGTAAAGATTGACTCAGACCTACTTACTACAGACCTCTACGTCAAACCGACAGACCATAACACATTGTTACATTTTTACGAGTTGTCACTCCAGACATGTTAAACAGGCACCACCCATGTCACAGCACAGAATAGTCTCTGATCCAATGAACAAGCAATTAAGACACTGAGATGAGTCAGAAATTAATCGCAAGGGTTTATCCACCAGCTGTAGTCTCCACCTTTTCCAACAGTATGAACAGGACGCATAAGAATATGGACAGGATGGCATTTGTGAACACATACCACCCATATCAAACACTCATACACAAAGTTATTGGAGAACATTGGACAATTTTGGGACGAGCGCACCCAACCATCAAGGAATTTCAAAATCCAATACTCCTTTGCCATAAGAGACCCAGTAACTTAAGTTTATTTTTTATTAGGGCTGACATCGGCAGCCTGAAACCCTCATCACGACAACTAACATTGGCGGCACCACGCACGGACAATTTCCCATGCCTATGCTGCAGACAGTGCTCGAACATGACTAGAGGAAACACATTCACTCACCCCATGAGGGGAAAGAGATTTCACATTAAGGACTTTTACACCTGTGAATCCACGTATGTCATTTACTTTCTCAAATGCCCGTGCGGTCTCGGGTATGTTGGACAGACTATCCAGCATATCCGGGACCGCATTAGTAAGCATAAGTCGACAATAAGATGTGGACACACTCTTTTGTCGGTTCCAGCACATTTTATTTCCAGGATCATTCAGTATCACAATTGAGATTTCAAGTGATTGATCATATCCCAGTTAACAGATGGGGTGGGAGACAGGATACGACTCCTCAGAGAGAGGGAAGTGTACTGGATCCACACACTCAAGACCCTTGAACCACACGGTATGAATAGAGAGTACAACATTCTTTCTTAGTACTCTTTATCCATAGTAGGTACATAGTGTCACCTTTTTATTGAAAGGTAGACACAAGTCTACCCTATCTAAAATAAATGTTATACACCTACGGTTTTGTGAAAGTCAAAACACCAGTTGTAAAGTATGTATACACTATAGGATGTACTCATTTCTCTTGGTTCTTATGGATTACTGACACCCCCCCCCTGTTGATTCATCCTGCATATCTCCATTATGGCTAGGGAGAATGTGGTGATCATTTTGCTAATTACTGTATATTGACCAATACTTCAATACTATTGTGGTCCACCAATGTTTCTATATATGTCAATTTTGCTTCTTATCTGTATTTGATTGACAATTGTTAACGTGCTTCCTTCTTCTCTTTTCTCTACAGATGCCACAGTATCCTATGTCATAGGTCACTTTTTGAAACACCATATAGGCACCTCATTTCAAGGCTCTGAGTCGAGTGTATACAGCACTGGAGCACTGTATCCTTTTTATCCCCTCACACTGTCACTTCAACACTGAGCATTATATTTTCACATTGCGCGTGCGTACCACACACATTGCAAGTGCGCACAGCACACATCGCAAGTGCACCCGCGCAGCTTGCATTCCATACGCCGGATACCTGCGGTCCGGAAATAGGAAGCAGGCTGACGTAGTCCCGCCTACCAGCGTCATAAAGACGCACGCTCAATTCCTTCACTGCCACTCACTCATATGCCACCAGGACACCGGGAGGTAATGTACCTGACAAATTCACTAAGATTAACCCTTGGTGCACCGCTCTGACACCTATAGTAGACTAGCCTCTTTATTCCATACAGACTCTTCTCCAGAGCGATTTTCCCCTTATCACCAGGTAATGACACTAATGGACAATACCTGTTATAGAAGCACACTGCTCATTTCTTCCTCAGTAACAAGTAGGGATGGGCGAATCTACTCGCTAGGACTCGTTACTCGGCGAGTAGTAAGGGACTCGCAGGACTCGGTACTCTGCGAGTTTCCCAGTGATTACTCGCACGAGTCCAATGCAAATCAATATCAATCCTAGTTTTGTCAGAAACGCTGACAAAACTAGGATTGCCATTGTTTGCATTAGACTCGGCTACTGTGCCAGTGATAGCAGGGAAACTCGCAAATAACTGCTGTTACATTGCGAGCCGAGTCCAGCTGTCTTCTCTGTGTGCAGGCTGCCAGCTCCAGGGTCCTAGAGCCCGCCTGCTCACAGAGATGATGTAGCAGTGCTGAGATTGTTCTCAGTCTGCTCATTCCCTGTGTACAGACATGAATGTCTGTGCACAGAGATGATGTAGGAGTGCTGAGATTGTTCTCAGTCTGCTCATTCCCTGTGTACAGACATGAATGTCTGTGCACAGAGATGATGTAGCAGTGCTGAGATTGTTCTCAGTCTGCTCATTCCCTGTGCATAGACATCTATCTATACACAGGGGATGTAGCAGAGAGGACATCGCGTTTTGGACTACGTCGGACGGAAGAGGATTTTTTTAATTAAAGATGGAGTCCCTAATGGCTTTTTTTTTAATTTAAAATAAAACTTTTTCTCTGTGTTGTGTTTTTTTAACCCTTTATTGGAGATTCTTAGTGGCTGGGTCAAACGGTGGCCTGACATTAAGAATCTCGGGCTTAATACCAGCTTGTATAACAAAGCTGGTATTAACCCCTTTATTACCCAGCGTGCTACCGCCACCAGGGCCGCTGGAAGAGCGGGGTTCAGCGCCAGAGGATGGCGCTTCAATGAACGCGCCATCTCCTGGGGCGGCTGCGGGCTGCAATTTGCAGCGGGGGGTGCCCAGAAAGCTTGGGCATCCCTGCGCTGCGGATTCTAGCCCCCAGCTGCTTAGCTGTACCTGGCTAGACATAGAAATTGCGCGGAGTCCCACGCATTTTTTTTTTTATTATTTCATGAATTTCAGAGTCAGAGTCTCAGAGTCAGAGTCTCAGAGTCAGAATCTCAGAATTTCATGAAATAATTTAAAAAAAATGCGTGGGGCTCCGCGCAATTTCTATGTCTAGTCAGGTACAGCTAAGCAGCTGGGGGCTGGAATCCGCACCGCAGGGATGCCCAAGCTTTCTGGGCACCCCCCCGCTGCAAATTGCAGCCCGCAGTTGCCCCAGAAGATGGCACGTTCATTGAAGCGCCATCCTCTGGCGCTGAACCTCGCTCTTCCAGCGGCCCTGGTGGCGGTGGCACGCTGGGTAATAAAGAGGTTAGGGCCAGCTTTGTATTATCAGCTGGCCCTAAGCCTGAAATTTATGGCGGTCACGCCAATATTAGACATGACCGCCATGAATTTCTATTAAATTGTTTTAAAAAAAACACAACACAAAGAAAATTTTTTATTAGAAATAAAAAAAAAAGCCATTAGGGACTCCATCTTTAATTAAAAAAATCCTCTTCCGTCCGACGCAGTCCAAAACGCGATGTCCTCTCTGCTACATCCCCTGTGCATAAATATAGATGTCTATGCACAGGGAATGAGCAGACTGAGAACAATCTCAGCTCTGCTACATCATCTCTGTGCACAGACATTCATGTCTGTACACAGGGAATGAGCAGACTGAGAACAATCTCAGCACTGCTACATCAGGCAGCAGGCGGGCTCTAGGACCCTGGAGCTGGCAGCCAGCACACTGAGGAGACAGGACTCTTATCTGTGCGAGTTTCCCAGTGATTACAGTTGCAAAGTAAACGAGTCCAATGCAAATAAATGACAAAACTAGGATTGCTTCAGGCTGAAGCTTCCGACACACATCTGCGATTTGTAAATCTCACACTACTCGCTATTACTCGCTTCCCCATTCATTAACATTGGACTCGCTAGACTCGCAACGAGTAGCGAGTCCTGTGCTCGGACTCGCTAGAGTCAAGCGATTCCGAGTAATTTAGGATTCGCCCATCACTAGTAACAAGCTCTGTTGAGCCTTACCCATATGAGTGGCCACTAGGCGGTATTTGTATCGACATTATCCCACAGGTACAATGAGATTCTTGATATGATTCTCCAGCTATGATGACATTGGGAGTGTGAGGCACCGCCGGCATGATCCGCATGGCCGGGGTACATCACATGTAGGATCAGAGGATGATCCTGTGCACACTGGCCGGTTTTCCTGTGATGATAATACTGTGTGAACCAACCTGAACACAATGAGGTTTCATGAGCCTAATGAGCGGCAGTGAGAGTGGGATGAGATCGAGGAGTCCATGAGGAATAGGATGTAATGAGTGAGTGCTGACAACCCGGAACACAGGGAGTTAACCTGAGCTGTGTGACAGGCTGATTACAAGCAGCTGAGGGGGTGTGTCCATGTGGGAGTGGCTGGCACGATAAGAGCCGGCCACCTGAGTGATTGGGATAGATGGATTCTGGAGGCTGAGATCCTGGAAGCTGAGATTGATTCTGGAAGCTGAGATTGATTCAGATGGAAGCTGAGACCAGCCAAGTGCAGAGCAGTCTAGAGGCTCTGAGTACATGATTGGAGCATGCTAGCTCCATGCCGGTGCCGAGGTCCGGGGTCGTGTCCGCACCTGGAGGGGGAAGCTGTGGTTGACCCGTGGACGCTAGATCGGACGTGGTTCACCTCACATCCGGGAAAGAGCCTGTGGGGATGCCTGGTGGAACCTGTGACACAGGTAGCGAGACCCGGATCCGTGCCCGGTAAGAAAGCAGTTCCCGAGCGATAGTGTGAACTGTGCACCTTGTGTGTAACTCATGTTAGGCGAGTATAGACCGCCCTTGGGACCGACTCAGTGGAGTCCGTTAAAGGTCCTGATGAACCGGAATGTATGTAGCCCTTGGAGGCAATTGTATGTAGTGTGCCAGGCGGGCATAGACCGCCTTTGGGTCCGAGTCAGAGTACTCAGTTAAGGGACCCGATGAACTATGTGTATGAGGGCTTAAGTAATGGCCCTGAATGAGAGATGATGGCCTATATGTAAGACCCATGTATAAAGATGTGGGGAGAGAGTGACCCAGCGAGTATGGATGATGTTGGAGGCGTTCCGTCCTTGGGACGAGAGGGAGGCTTGCCCTGCTGCTTGCAGAGGGTACCTGATCCCTCAACCACGACCTCTAATGGTGTGGGTGTACCTGTGGTGCCAGAGACAGGGGTAATAGGGCTCCTAGTAGGTAACGGATGTAGAGGTTCCCGTGCACTATGGTTTGCCAGTCCCTGTAATGGGCCATGGAGGGGCCACAGTCCATGGATGTGGGCTGTGAGCAGGTGTGTGATCCATGGACGTTTGAATGATGGATCACATACGGTGTGTAAGGTCCCGGTCAGGCAGGATTCCTGACTACGGGTGAATGTATATCATCATGCTGGGGTGACTAAAGCCAGGCGGCAGGTACCGCCATTGGGACCCACAGGGCCCATTGAGGCGTATGTAACGAAGGTCAGAAGCAGGGGTTAGAAGGGCTACCGTACTGGGTAACGCGTGGTTAGGCCGGAGGCCGCAGCCCCACGGGTTACTAGGGTTTGCCAATCCCTGTTATGAACCCGGAGGGGTCATCATCGTACTGTAACTTATGTATAGTGTAAGTAGGCCGGAGGCCGTAGCCACCATGGGAGCTGTTAGTAGAGCTCCAATGGGGACAGAGATGGCTAAAGGTCCCGGGTTACTATAAAACGTTATGTGCAATATAAGTGTTATGTGATGTTAAATGTAAATGTATGGTGTATTTATGTAAAGTGTTGTTAATCAATGTGATATGTGTCAAACATGCTACCCGGGTTATGTGATTAATATGTGAAAATAAACGGGTAGACATTGGTTAACCTTATAAACACGTGTTCTTGTCGTTTTGCAAGCGGGTTCCCCGGTTGCTACCTCATAGGAGTTACCCTATTATAATTATTTAACCTGTTATTGTTCAGGTCGCCGCTTATGGGAGCCGCCATCTTTTTGGATCACGCATTCGCAAATGTTTTTTTCCGCCTCCGCTGACAGGATGGGATGGGCTGGCCACCCAGCCCTCCTGCCTCACAGCTGATGATGGGGTACACTACATCAGAGGGACGGATCCCTCTATAAAGCACATGACCCGCAGGTAATACCACTTCCCCTGACGAAGCTGACAGACATGGGCAGCGTAACACGTCGGGAGCGCCCTCTCCCTCTCCTGCTTTAACCCTGACTGAGCCCTGGTAAATCCGGTATACACTGGTACTATATTTCACAGGTGACTTATATTATGGGTTATCTCTCTGGCAGATATGGGTGGCTAAATCTTTCAGCTGAACTTGGAATTTAAGAGGCTCACATGAGCTCCTTACACTAGTTTGGGCTGTTAACTTTATACCAGGTGAAATCTATCTAATATCCCTCTACTATTAAGGGGTGGTCCATTTACTCTCAACTTAGTTTGGAATGTCAGAGTAGGATATAAACCTTTATATTCTAAAGTGTCACAACCTGCGCCTTAAGTGTAAGATATAACTCCCACATGTATAATACTTTACCAACTATTCGTAGTATATGCTCATATAAGGTGTTTCTGGGTGCATTCAATTCATTTTTCTTGGGAGAAAATCTGGATATTCTTTGATAGATACTGTGGCACCCTGGCACCTGTTGGGCACCACAGAAATCCTTAGAGCACAAATGGAGTAAGTAACAGCAAAGCAAAACCCACAACACAAACAACACTTAGAACACCTGGTTTCACCCAGGTTTCATCAACAGGAGGTTTAGCCACCTGTTCCACCTGATGCACCCATCCACGAGAGCCCAGGGAAGAGTTCTGATCCTGCTCAGACCCTTTTACAGTGCCCTCAGTGCTGTTAACCAGGTGAAGCAAGTTCCATTGAACACATTGCCCGGTCCGGCTGGATTCCACATCCACCCGACCTTAGAGAGAGAGATAGAGAAAGGAAGCCTAACACTGCTTGCTGTGAAACTCCAGAAGTGCCAACTTCACTATCCCGGTCCGAGTGTACCTGACGACCATCCAGTAAAGATACCTAAAAGAGACTTGGTGTGGTTGTGCATTACTCCAGGATTCGGCGCGCAGCATCCCGCAGCTGCCTCACAACATCTTGCGCAGCTCCCGGCTCCGGGGATTCCTGCTCATCCTGTGGGGAGCGTTCCATCTCGCTGTATAACATCCCCCGGAGACCCGAACAGCGCTGGTAAAGTTACCAGAACACCTGCAGGTGGCGTCACGAAGACAAATCACCCCCACTGTTCCGCCATTCCCCTATTGATCTGGACCACTGGGCCTACACTACCGCAGGCGCGGTTCCGTGACTGGAGGAGAAACAACGCCCGCTACGTGTACCCCCGGCTACAGTGAGTCAGAATTTGGCGTCACGAACAGGATACGAGCAGGCCCGTTATCACGGGTATTGTGTGCTATTTATTGACTGTAAATATCGAACTGTACGTTTGGTCCGCCATTGCTGCGCGAAAAGGCGGGAAAAGAAGGGGCGTGACTGTGCAGAGGGCGCGAAGATTGGCCCCGCCCCCACGCTCTGACGACTTCCCCTGTACGCAGCAGGAACCGGAAACTCCCGTGGTGCCTCACTCCTCACCGCGAGGCCGACACTTCCGTTTGAAACCGAGGGAAAGGCTACGCTTAACTAAGGGGGAGCGACGATGAGTAACCCGGCTCCCGATCACGCGGTGCCCCCGCTAGACCAAGCGGTACCTCAAAATATGCCTTTTGACGGACAGCAACCAGTCGGCGGTATGCCACCGCAACCCGCTCCGATTATGCCGATGTCTCTACCCTACGTTCCTAGTGCGACCTGGTTACCCAGGTACAGCGGTGTACCCAGCACCTTGGAGAACTTCCAGAGGAAGATATGCCAAGCGCTGGACATGTACCCGATGACCGGTAAGCAAAGAGCTTCAGTTATTATGGGACAGTTAACCGGTGCAGCCGAACTGCAGAGCCGCAGCTGGCCTGTAGACGTTTAGGAATCTGTGGAGCAGATATTCGCTAGATTAACCCGGGTCTTTGAGTGCCATACCGAAGCTGGATTAAGACTGTCATTCTATCGTTGTAACCAAGGGCACAAGAAAGTGTCCTTGATTATTCACTGCGCTTGCAAGAAGCATACAGACTGTTGAAACAAGTTGATCCCGATAGTGCCCGAGATGAGAACAAAGCGTTAATTGGACAATTTATTGTGGGCCTTAAACTGTCTGAGGATAGAAAGCAAGCAAGCTGGTGGTCCATACAAAATCCAGGCGCAGAGTCTGACACCTTGAGAGACTTAACAGTTTGGGGACAACGACTCGCTGAAGTACCTGATCTCGCTTCACAGCAGCAGCAGTACACTGACACCCCTTCCGTGCCGGCAGCGGCATCTCCAATCCCTGCGATTCAGTCCAGCGCACAGACTGTAACACCTGACCGGTTTGATCAACTGTGTGCTAATGTCGAGCAGCTGATGAAAGACGTGGCCAAGCTACAAGCTGGGAGAAGACCCAAGACAGATGCAAGGCCATCGGACAAGATTCAACTCGCCGACAGTCCTGACGACGTTCCATGGATGAGGAGAAAGACACAGCCGTCGCGAGGAAAATCTGCAGACCGCCGCAGTCCTGACAGACGCCGCAACAGTAAGCAGAACGACTTAGGAGGACGCAACCTGCAATCCCGTCCTTTAAACGAGCGACCCCTGGGCGAGAAGGGCCAACCCCAGGAGTAGACTGTCCAGGCCCTACGTCCAGCTGGGAACACAAGTATGTGGGAGACTGTCCATACTTACCAATCGTCATCGATGGCATCGCTATATCCGCCTTGATAGACACTGGATCCCAGGTGACATCCATCCCCAGTACCCTTTACAAGCAGTTCTGGCCAGATGTTAAGTTAGAACCCCCTAATCCCGAGATGAACCTTGAAGCCACTAATGGTATTCCGGTTACCATAGAGGGACAGTGGGAAGCTACAGTAAAGGTGGGGAGGGTGCAGTTGAAAAACCAGGGTATCTTAGTGGTCCAGGATAAGCCTAACCACAAGGATCCATATGTCATATTGGGTACCAATGTCATGATCAAATGCCTCGATGAAGTGTTGTTTTTACTCCAACAGAGTGCTGAAGCCGGTAAACCCAGAGAAAAGAGGGCTATCCAAAAGCAGATCAGAGCTCTGGTGTATCAACAACAGGTAACATTGTCTAATGGTGAAATTGGCAGAGTAAGGGTCACAGATCCCATTCCAATTGTGGTACCACCCAGAAGTGAAATGATGATCTGGTGTCGAGCAGCCATAGGCCTCAGAGGGCAGGACTACCAAGCTGTAGTAGAACCTGTAATGTCCGACAGTAGTCCTACGCTCTTGACAGCCAGAGGGTTAGTCGATGTAAGAAAGGGGAGAGTCCCCGTACGCATATTGAATTATGGAGATGACGAAGTCAGACTGCCAAGATATGCAACTGTCGCAAAATTGTACCAAGTAAAAGATGATGCTGTGATTGATGTAAAATCCTCAAACCAAACAGTCACTGGTGAACCCCCTCACTCCAACGATCAGTTAGAGAAATGGTGTCAAGACCTCAGTGTAGGAACTGACAATACACCCTCTCACCAGAAAAATGGAGTATACCGGGTAGTTCGGGAGTATGAGCAAGTGTTCAGCAAACACCCACTTGACTTTGGGAGGATTAAAGGGGTACAACATCATATCCCCACAAACAACCATGCACCCATCAAAGAAAGGTACAGGCCTATACCACCCACTCACTACCAGAAAGCAAAAGAGATGCTTCAGGACATGAGAAATGCAGGAGTCATTAGGGATAGCTGTAGTCCCTGGGCCGCACCACTAGTCCTGGTTAAAAAAAAAGATGGTAGTATGAGGATGTGCGTAGACTATATGCAAATCAACAAAGTCACACACAAGGATGCATACCCGTTACCACGCATAGAAGAGTCACTAGCTGCACTCAAATCTGCCAATTACTTCTCCACATTAGATCTTACTAGTGGGTACTGGCAGGTTGCCGTTGCAGAGGAGGATCGTGAGAAGACAGCTTTCACTACTCCTATGGGCTTATGCGAATTCAACAGTATGCCATTCGGTTTGTGCAATGCCCCAGGAACATTTCAGAGACGTATGGAGTGTTGTTTGGGCCACAAGAACTTTGAGACTGTCTTGTTATACCTTGATGATGTCATTGTCTACTCTCAGACCTATGAAGATCACCTCCAACACCTGAGTGAAGTGTTCTAGTCACTGTCCAAGTACGGGATGAAACTGAAACCGTCCAAGTGCCACCTGCTGAAACCCAAGGTCCAATACCTAGGACATGTGGTCAGTGCCGAAGGCGTAGCACCGGATCCGGATAAGGTTGCCGTCATAAAGGACTGGCCAGCACCCACCAACCACAAAGAGGTACGTCAATTTCTAGGACTGGTCGGGTACTACCGACGCTTCATCAAGGGCTATACCAAGATAGCTGCCCCCATGCAAGATCTCCTAGTAGGTCAATCCAAAAACGGCAAGATCAGGGGACCCCCGTTCCACTGGGGCCCAGAGCAGGACAAATCCTTCCAAACGTTAAAAGAAGCTTTAACTGGAGAAGAAATCCTGGCCTACCCTGACTACAATCTACCGTTTTTACTGTACACAGACGCAAGCAATGAAGGTTTAGGAGCAGTCCTATCTCAACGTCAGCAGGGCAAAAAGAAGGTGATAGCCTACGCCAGCAGAAAGCTCCGTCCCACAGAAAGGAACCCGGAGAATTACAGCTCCTTCAAGCTGGAGTTCCTGGCCCTGGTCTGGGCGATCACAGAGCGTTTCAAACATTACCTGGCCTCTGCCCCGTTCACAGCTTTCACAGATAACAACCCTCTAACACACTTAGAGACTGCAAAGCTGGGAGCCTTAGAACAGCGTTGGGTAGCAAGACTCGCCAACTACGACTTCACTGTAAAGTACCGGGCAGGTCACAAGAACGGCAATGCTGATGCCCTGTCCCGAATGCCTCATCTTCCTGAAGAGGGAGAAGACATAGATGACCTAGAAGAGATTGAACTACCTGCTTTCCACCGTTCCGGTACAGCAACATGTCATCAGAGAAACCAGACACGTGTAGAGAGGACCGTGAACCCGTTACCTCACCATGACTGGAAGGAGGCTCAGGCCAACGACCCAGATGTCAGCCTGGTAAGGGATCTGATCACTCAAGAACACGCCAACATGGACTCTGATGCCTCACCAAATGCTAAACGCCTGTGGAAGGAGAAAGGAAGGTTGTTCGTCTACCAAGGTAAACTATGCAGAAGATACCTCAATCCAAGAACCCATGAACTAATCTGGCAGATTGTAGTTCCCAAGACTGAAGTCCAGATGATCCTTGAAGCATACCATGATGATGCAGGACACTTTGGATGGAAGAAGCTGGAGAGACTCCTGAAGGATCGGTTCTACTGGGTCGGTATGAGAGGCTCCATTGACAAATTGTGTAAAAACTGTGGACCATGTCACCTTCGAAGAAAAGACCATCTAACTCAGAAAGCTCCGTTGCAGCCAATTGTTACCACCAAACCTCTTGAAATAGTTGCTCTCGACCACGTGCAGCTTACCCCAAGTCGAACCGGGTACACCTACGCTCTCACCATCGTCGATCACTACTCAAGATTCCTGGTAGTCGTTCCAGTTAAGGATTTAACTGCTGAGGTAGCAGCCAAAGCGTTCCAGAGTTACTTCTGTCGCCCCCATGGGTATCCAGACCAAGTCTTAACTGACCAAGGGCCAGCCTTCGAATCAGCTCTGTTCCAAGAATTCTTAGGGCTGTATGGGTGTAAGAAAATCCGCACAACACCTTATCATCCTCAGACGAACGGTTTATGTGAGAAGATGAACCACATAGTCATTGACATGCTCAAGACCTTACCAGTTGAAGAGAGAAATCAATGGCCAGAGAAACTTCCAGATCTCGTGGACATCTACAACCACATACCTGTCAGTTCAACAAATTATACACCTGCCTACTTGATGAGAGCAAGACCAGGTAAACTGCCTATTGATTTGCAGATGGGAACCATCGAACCCACAGAAGATTCTTCTGATGAAGACTGGGTCAGCCAACGCCAAGAAAAGTACAGGAAAGTACAAGAGAGCGTGGAAAGAAACCTGGAAATCAGTAGAACCAAACAAGAAAAAGACTTCAACAAGCACGCCTCAGCTGAACCACTAGCTATAGGTGATGTAGTGCTGAAAAGAAAGCGAAAAACCAACAAATTGGATAACAGTTGGGAATCCATACCCTACACCGTTATGCCGTCACACTATGATAACTCAAAAACTTGTGTTATTACCAAAGACAATGGGAATACTATTGCGACTGTCTCAAGGGATCATTTGAAGAAATGTCCGCCACAGTTAATCCCACAAGCAACCAGTTACTCTACTGTAACTACAGATGAAGAAACCAAAGAACATCTAGTCCTTACAGAAATTGGATACTTACCAGCTGATTGGCCACAAATAGGTGAAGCTTTCCTCATACCAGTTATGCATTTCTATCAACCTGTTGAAGATCAGCCAAAACCTAATCCAATTCAACAAGTCCAACAAGAAGAAGTCCAAGTGCAAGAATTGCAGCCTGTTATCATGGAACCTGAGATTCCTGTAATCGGTCAGCCTGCTAGTCCCACAGTAAGAGAAGCCATTCCTAATCAACTACCTACAGAGGTCAGTCCAGTTGATAGACTCCGCACTTACTATGGTCTTACACAAAGCAGAAGTAGAGAACCAATAACCTCTTCGTACACTACACCAACAGCTTTGGAAACACCCACACTACGCAGATCCACACGTAGTACATTAGGCCAACCCCCACACAAACTTGGAGAATGGGTTTAAAATGTAGTGGAAAAATGTAACCTGTAAGTGTTGTAAATAATTAACCAGTTTTCAAAACCTGTAAAAAGTAGTGTACAGAAGGGTGGAGGAACTGGGCCCTGTCCCAAGTATACTAAGTTGGGGACAGAAAGCGCCTGGTAAGGTATAGGTTAGTACCGGCCTCCCAAGCAGAGACACCCGTAGGGAATGTATAAAGTTACCGTGTATCCCTGGACTTTACCTTTTTCCCTTTTTCATAAACTTTGGACAATTGTCACAGGACTTGTGTGACCACTAACTTTACCTTTTTCCAGCCTGCGGCAGATGGACTAGTGCCGTATGGACTGCTTTTCACCTTTTGCATATTTTTCACTTCCTTTTCAGTGATTTTTGTGTTTTCTTTAAGACTTTGTAAATTGAATGTTATAAAATGCTTAGTGTTAAGTTGTAAAAAGAACTTTTTACTCAGCCGGGAGAACTGAGGTTAACTAAGGGGGAATGTGGCACCCTGGCACCTGTTGGGCACCACAGAAATCCTTAGAGCACAAATGGAGTAAGTAACAGCAAAGCAAAACCCACAACACAAACAACACTTAGAACACCTGGTTTCACCCCGAGCCTCTAGGGGGAGCTCCACTGGTCACTTTGAGCCAGTTTCCCCTATAAATAGAGTCTTGGAGGGAGAAACTTCAGAGTGTGGTAGACGCTACAAGAGCTGCCAGCCTGTGTGAAACCTCCACCCTATGAGGAACACACTAGGCCCACCAGCCAGTTAGCCAGTGGAGATCCCTGTAATTGGGATAATAGGAAGAAGGAGATCACCTCTCAGGAAAACAGAGTTAATCTGACTCTTTCCAAATCCACCGGTTACTGGAACCGAAGCTGTGAGAGCTGCCCAGCCACCACAGAGAACCAGCACCATCAACAGGAGGTTTAGCCACCTGTTCCACCTGATGCACCCATCCACGAGAGCCCAGGGAAGAGTACTGATCCTGCTCAGACCCTTTTACAGTGCCCTCAGTGCTGTTAACCAGGTGAAGCAAGTTCCATTGAACACATTGCCCGGTCCGGCTGGATTCCACATCCACCCGACCTTAGAGAGAGAGATAGAGAAAGGAAGCCTAACACTGCTTGCTGTGAAACTCCAGAAGTGCCAACTTCACTATCCCGGTCCGAGTGTACCTGACGACCATCCAGTAAAGGTACCTAAAAGAGACTTGGTGTGGTTGTGCATTACTCCAGGATTCGGCGCGCAGCATCCCGCAGCTGTCTCACAACATCTTGCGCAGCTCCCGGCTCCGGGGAATCCCGCTCATCCTGTGGGGAGCGTTCCATCTCGCTGTATAACATCCCCGGAGACCCGAACAGCGCTGGTAAAGTTACCAGAACACCCGCAGGTGGCGTCACGAAGACAAATCACCCCCACTGTTCCGCCATTCCCCTATTGATCTGGACCACCGGGCCTACACTACCGGAGGCGCGTTCCGTGACTGGAGGAGAAACAACGCCCGCTACGTGTACCCCCGGTTACAGTGAGTCAATACCTCATTTGGTGATCATCATAATTCATGTAGAGTCCTATGTGCCTAAATTGTTATCCTAATGTCTGCATACTGCCATATATATGAAAAAGTTGCTGTGTATATTTTCCATGTATTTTTCACATGTAAATTGAATTATCCGGGTTACTTATTGTGCATTATTTGCCGGGCTCAGACAAGCCGGAGAGGGTTACCTACTAATATATTGCTATTGGAGGATGTATGTGGCTATTTGAGGGCAATTTTAGATGCTTTTAAATGTTTGTGGAATTTATTTGTTTTTGATGCTTGTAATAAAATTGTTTCTTTGCCTTCAAAAACAAACTGGAGGTTGTATTACTAGGGTGACTCTGGTGGTTATGAGTAAGTCAAAGTTGTGACTCCGGGTGCTGGACTGGGATGGAATAAGTGGCTAGCTGTTTTGCAGACTGTTGTGGTGCTGTAGGATTGTTCAGTTGGGAACATGGCAAAGAGTGTTGGGGTGGACGACCTAGTGGCAGGTTTAGATAAAAAAATGGAGAAAGTATGTGGTTTGTCACAATGTTGCTTGAGGGTCCAGGTAAATTTGGCTGGTATGGGATGCTTATTGGAAGGCCACACTTCTCAAAGTGGCAATTGGTTGTAAGGGAAGTGTCCATGCCATATCATGTTTAGGTCACTACCCTCCACCCTTCAACTGTTCAGAGGCATCTGTTGTATTGGGAGGCGGAGATGGAATGGAAGTTTCAAAAACGGGCATTTAGTGGTCAGTTATCACAAAGTTAAGTTCAGTAAGTACCGAAGGATTATTGGAGGCTGTTTCAGGATGAATTGTAAAAAAACGGTGTGGTTATGTGCGTCGCCGGAGTTTTTCTTTTGGCACATTTAGGTGGTTTGTTTTATTTACCCCAGTGGCAGGATGAGTGATATCCAAATTGGTGGTATATATATAGTGCCTTGTATTTGGCCCCCTTGAACTTTTCAACATCTTGCCACATTTTAGGCTTCAAACATAAAGATATAAATTCAAATCTTTTTGTGAAGAATCAACAACAAGTTGGACACAATCATGAAGTAGAATGAAATTTATTGGATATTTTAAACTTTTTTAAGAAATAAAAAACTGAAAAGTGAGGCGTGCAATATTATTCGGCCCCCTTGAGTTAATACTTTGTAGCGCCACCTTTTGCTGCGATTAAAGCTGCAAGTCGTTTGGGGTATGTCTCTATTAGTTTTGCACATTAAGAGACTGAAATTCTTGCCCATTCTTCCTAGCAAAACAACTCAAACTCAGTGAGGTTGGATGGAGAGCGTTTCTGAACAGCAGTTTTCAGCTCTTTCCACTAGGGATGAGCGAGTCTACTCGCTAGGACTCGTTACTCGGCGATTCTTAAGGGACTCGCTGGACTCGGGAATCGGCGAGTCTTTTAGCGAATACTCGCTCAGTAACGAGTCCAAATCCGGCGAGTCGGTTTGCGGCAGGCGGGCTGCTTCGCGGCTGGAGGAGGTAAGGTCAGCTTTGATAGCCCCCTCCCGCTTTTCAAGGCCGCCGGGTCCACCAGCAACCCCCCCCCCCCCCCCCCCCCCGGTTCTCAAGGCTGCCTGGACCCGACAGCACCCCCCCCCGGTTCTCAAGGCTGCCTGGACCCGACAGCACCCCCCCCCCCCCGGTTCTCAAGGCTGCCTGGACCCGACACACCCACCCCCCCCCCCCCCCCCCCCGCGTTCTCAAGGCTGCCTGGACCTGCCACCCAGGGGAAGAGGCTCCAGCCAGCCCCTGAGTCCAATGCTCCGAATCCTAGCGAGTCTGCGATTCCGAGTCCTGTATTATCTATTCGGGACTCGCGAATCCATATTCCCTATTCTTTAACATTGGACTCGCTAGACTCGCCACGAGTACCGAGTCCTGGGCTCGGACTCGTGCGGGTCTAGCGATTCCGAGTAATTTAGGACTCGCTCATCCCTACTTTCCACAGATTCTCGATTGGATTCAGGTCTGGACTTTGACTTGGCCGTTCTAACACCTGAATATGTTTATTTTTGTACCATTCCTTTGTAGATTTTGCTTTATGTTTGAGATTATTGTCTTGTTGGAAGATAAATCTCTGTCCCAGTCTCAGGTCTTTTGCAGACTCCAACAGTTTTTTTTCCAGAATGGTCCTGTATTTGGCTCCATCCATCTTCCCATCAATTTTAACCATCTTCCCTGTCTCTGCTGCAGAAAAGCAGGCCCAAACCATGATGCTGCCACCACCATGTTTGACAGTGGGGATGGTGTTTTGAGGGTGATGAGCTCTGTTACTTTTACGCCAAACATATCGTTTTGCATTGTGGCCAAAAAGTTCGATTTTGGTTTCATCTGACCACAGCACCTTATTCCACATGTTTGGTGGGTTTCCCAGGTGGCTTGTGGCAAACTTCAAACAAGAATTTTTATGGATATCTTTGAGAAATGGCTTTCTTCTTGCCACTGTTACATAAGGCCAGATTTGTGCAGTGTACGACTGATTGTTGTCCTATGGACAGACTCTCCCACCTCAGCTGTAGATCTCTGCAGTTCACCCAGAGTGATCATGGGCCTTTTGGCTGCATCTCTGATCAGTCTTCTCCTTCTTCGAGTTGAAAGTTTAGAGGGATGTCCGAGTCTTGGTAGATTTGTAGTGGTCTGATACTTATTCCATTTCAATATGATCGCTTGCACAGTGCTCCTTGAGACGTTTACAACTTGGGAAATCTTTTTGTATCCAAATCCGGCTTTAAACATTGCCACAACAGTATCTCGGACCTGCCTGGTGTGTTCCTTGGTCTTCATAATGCTCTCTGCACATCAAACAGAACCCTGAGACTATCACAGAGCAGGTGCATTTATACAGAGACTTGATTACACACAGGTGGATTTATCATTACCAGTCACTTAGGACAACTTTGGATCATTCAGAGATCCTCACTGAACTTCTGGAGTGAGTTTGCTGCACTGAAAGTAAAGGGGCCGAATAATAATGCACACCCCACTTTTTAGTATTTTATTTGTTAAAAAAGTTTAAAATAGCCAATAAATTTCGTTCCACTTCATGATTGTGTCTCACTTATTGTTGATTCTTCACAACAAAATTAGAACTTATATCCTTATGTTTGAAGCCTGAAATGTGGCAAAAGGTTGAAAAGCTCAAGGGGGCCAAATACTTTCACAAGGCACTGTATATTGCTGGTTTATGTTTTTATACCTTCTGGATGTAGGGTCAACATAGGGAAGATGTTTAAGAAATGTTGGGGCTGTTAGGTGTTGACAGCATTTGGTATATTTGAAAGCGTGTATATCGGATGTGGTAGTGCAACTGTTAGACTTTTGTTCGCTATACCACGGCAAGGGATAGTTTTATAGGATATTTAGGCACTACTGTGCCTAGGTTTGCCATTGGAAAATCTGTGCAGTGTTTGGTTTTTAGGTTTTAATCACCATTAGGTAAATGGGTCTTGAAGGAGTAGTGGGTACTGATGACTAGTAGTGGTTTTATATAAAAGGATGTGGTAGTTTGGTTCTTGTGGACTTTTATATTCCCCGGGGTGGTGGTGGAACGATAATTGTCTTGATAGTGGTCCACTGGGAGACAATTAATTCCTGAAGTTGTTAGGTGGTAGAACACCACGGATAAGATGGGAACAGGTGTTCTTCTACGACATTGGAGTGAACAGCAAAAAAAATGGTTTGGAGCTGGCGTTGCCGGGAAAGGGGGAAAGGTGTGGGAATATGGAATAGTTCAGGTATGTTGGTGAGGCTGTATAAACTGGCAATAGGGAGGGGCATGGTGCCTGGAATTTCTGAAGGGAGATTCTGAGGAATTGGTAAAGTGTGGTTACTTTTCTGGGTGTAGGTTGCAATATGGTGGTAAAGGCAGTGTGACTGCCAAGAGGTGTTTTGGAAAGTGGAAGAAGTTAGGACGTTGGGTGTGGTCTCTTTTTTACAAGATTTTGTGGTTGTAATGGCGCAGGAAGTTGGGGATTACTTCCCTGTAGGGTGGCAGTTATTTGATAGGTGTCCAGGAGCAACAAAAGATAAAAATTTGTTACATAGTGTACCGTATATACTCGTGTATAAGCCGACCCGTGTATAAGCCGACCCCCCTACTTTTGCCCCCAAAACCTGGGAAAACCTATTGACTCGTGTATAAGCCGAGGTGGACCCCAGCACAGGTATACAGCCCCCAGCAGTGTGGTATACAGCAGCCCCAGAGGTATATACAGCAGCCCCAGTGGTAGTATACAGCATCCCAGAGGTAGTATACAGCAGCCCCAGAGGTAGTATACAGCAGCCCCAAAGGTATATACAGCAGCCTCAGTGGTAGTATACAGCAGCCCCGAGGTGTATAAAGCAGCCCCAGTGGTATATGCAGCCCCAGTGGTAGTATACAGCAGCCCCAGGGTATATACAGCCCCAGTGGTAGTATAACAGCAGCCCCAGAGGTATATACAGCCCCAGTGGTAGTATCCAGCAGCCCCAGAGGTATATACAGCCCCAGTGGTAGTATCCAGCAGCCCCAGAGGTATATACAGCCCCAGTGGTAGTATCCAGCAGCCCCAAAGGTATATACAGCCCCAGTGGTAGTATACAGCAGCCCCAGAGGTATGTACAGCCCCAGTGGTAGTATACAGCAGCCCCAGAGGTATATACAGCCCCAGTGATAGTATCCAGCAGCCCGAGAGGTATATACAGCCCCAGTAGTAGTATCCAGCAGCCCCAGTGGTAGTATCCAGCCCCAGTGGTAGTATCCAGCAGCCCCAGAGGTATATACAGCCCCAGTGGTAGTATCCAGCAGCCCCAGTGGTAGTATACAGCCCCAGTGATAGTATCCAGCAGCCCCAGAGGTATATACAGCCCCAGTGGTAGTAAACAGCCCCCCCTCCTTATCATGTCCCCCACCCCAGGCTGCGGCAGCTGTCAAAATAACAAACACTTTATACATCACCTCCGGCGCAGCTCCTCCGCTCCTCCGGTCCCGACTTCTTCTTCTTCTTGTGCCGGCTTCTGTGACCGCGCGCACGAAATGACGTCATCTCCTGCGCCCGGTCACATGACACCGGCACAAGCAGGAAGAAGAAGTCGGGACCGGAGGAGCGGAGGAGCTGCGCCGGAAGGTGATGTATAAAGTGTTTGTTATTTTGACAGCTGCCGCAGCCTGGGGGGGGACATGATAAGGGGGGGGGGCTGTTTATTACTACTGGGGGACCCATAATAAGGAGGGGGGGCTGTGTATTGCAATAAGCACGGCATCCCCCCGCCGTTGATGGACGGGGGATGCCGTGCATATTCATTGCACTAATGAGGCGGCCCCACGTGACCGCCTGCGGTCACCGCGGCCCCCTCCTACCTCCTCCAGCCCCCGGTCACAGTCCCCCCCCCACAGCATACCGTATGACCCGTGTATAAGCCGAGGGGGGGACTTTTCAGCCCAATTTTTGGGCTGAAAAACTCGGCTTATACACGAGTATATTCGGTAATTTCCTTTTTTGTCACAATAAATACGAAAATTTTTCTGGGCTGTGGTCATAAAATCAAAGTTTGTGCTGAATGTAGTTGTTTTTCCATAGTCTAGAAACATAAGCAGTTGAAATATTACACTTGTAAATGTGGCGCCCTGCTCACGCAGGTAACCACAGAGCTCTCTAATGCACAGCTGGGCTTCCACAGCAGGTACCTACTACATACAACACCATCCACCCCGGAACAGTAGGGGAGCCCCACTTGCTGACCTTAGCCAAAATCCCCTATATATACTGCTGCTGGGGAGGAGTTAGTCAGAGTGTGTGCAGACGCTAGAAGAGCTGCAAAGACGTCCTGGTGGTCGGTGCTGTGATTAGGCCCGAACCAGTTACCCGGAGTTGCCCTTCTGCGTCCCACAAACCTAAGTGGGACTGAAGGCAGGGAGCACAGAAACAGAAAGGGAGTGAGGAACTTGAGAGAGTTCGTCCCAGGAGAAACGCCGGATATTGGGGATCCGCACCTGTGGGGGACTATAGGCCCACAGAAAACCCTGTCGCACTGTGGAAGCTTCAGCTAACCGGTGTCTCAGGTGGGACAAGAGAGGGAGCCAGACACAGCAGGCCAGCCACAGTGTCCAAATAGGGTCATCCCGGAGACCGCACAGGAGGAGAGAGAAAGACAGGCAAAGGAAGAGAGTGGAGGCAAGTCAGGCTGCAGCAGGCTGTGCTTCAGGAACTACACAAAGCAGAGGAGGCCTTATACCCACTTGCTGTGGGAACCCACTTTGCAGCCCATTCACTCGTCAGTGCCCTGGATCGTTTACCTGCTCAACACCAGTAAAAGGTAAAAGAGACTTGGCTGTGTGCGTGTATCCTTATTCTCCACTCCCAGCACCCCTCATAGACTGTACCAACCCTCCCCACACGGTCCCAGCTCCACTCCAAGCTGCACCCTTCTCACTATGCTGCTCCTGAGGTCTTGGTCCTGCCTGCAGAGGACCACACCATCTCGGCCGCAATCCCATCGGCATCCGGCAGACTGTGGCGGCGCTGGTGCATATCACCAGAGACTGCAGTTGGTGTCACGACAACTACTAAAATTGTACATAATCCCCTGTAAATAAATCCCTTTTAAGGGGACCTTTACACACGGCTACATTTGTAGCTTGTCACCAGGTAACTTACTGGTTGCAGTGAAATCATGGATACATGATTCCATTTGTACACAGCAACAAGATAGATCCATGTATCCATGATTTCACTGCAACCAGTAAGTTACCTGGTGACAAGCTACAAATGTAGCCGTGTGTAAAGGGCCCCTAAGAGATAGGCCCAGGACAAGGGGTCAGGCGCGGCCGCCATTCCCCATGACACAGCAGTTAACCCTTTGCCGCCTGACACCTGAGTACCCCAAAGCCTGGGCTCGACATATATCTTTTCTGGCATTGACGAACAGGATCCCGTGCCCAGTATTACCGGGTACTCTGTGCCGTTTTATTGACTGTATTGAGTGACTGTTTAAACTACGCCGCCATTACCTCGCTGAAGAGCGGGAACAAAGGGGGCGTGCCAGCCTGTAAAGCGCGAAAATGAAACCCGCCCCTCGCTCAGCTGAGCATTCCCGAGCACTGCGGCCCAATCTGGAAACTCCTGAACTGTTTAACTCCAACGACTGGCTTTAATTCACTAGGGGGGCCTCTAAAATGTTGACCTCCTCCAGCGACGACGACGCTGCGTACGCTGACACCCGGAATTACACGGAAGGACTCATGGCTGCCTTCCGTAGCACTGCCAGCACTCCCAGCGCTCCGGGTACAGTCGCCTTGATAATGCCCATGTCATTCCCATACATCCCGGGGGCCAAGTGGTTGCCCCAGTATGACGGCTGCCCTGATACGCTGGACGAGTTCAAGCAAAAGATCAATAGCGTCCTGGATATGTATGCGATGACCGGCCAACAATGCACTGCTGTGGTACTTGGACAGTTAACTGGCGCAGCCGAGAAAAAAAGTGCGTCCTGGTCTGCTGCTGAACGCAGATCAGCCTCTGATATATTCAATAAACTGAGAGCTACCTTTGAGGAGTGTAATGAGGCTGATATATGCATGCGCTTCCATCACTGCTACCAGAGGCCGGGAGATGATATAAGAGCCTATGCCTGGCGCCTGGAAGAAGCACTGCGCGCCCTTATACATGTCAGCCCCACCAGTGCACAGGATGAGAGCAAGCTCCTCATTGAACAGTTCACGCGGGGACTGCTATCCCCTGAGGACAGTAAAAATGTACGTTGGTGGTCATTGAGCAACCCAGACGCTGACTTTAACACCCTGAAAGAGATGGCCATCAAAGGGTTAAAGCCGGTAGAGACCCATGAAGCTGCAATTAAACGGTGGTGCAACGGTGAGGTGCAGGCTACTCCAAAACCAGTACCCGTGTCTGCAGTTACGCACAATGTACAATCAGCGCAGCCTGACAAATATGATTCTCTGTGGGCTGAGATGAGTGCTGAGATGCATGAGATAAACAAAAACATCTCCAAACTGATGGACGCTATGCAGTTACAGCAAAGCCAACAGCCAGCACCAAGACCCCAAGCCAAGCCTCAGCCACTGATTCAACTTGCCAACAGCCCGGAAGATCTCCCCTGGATGTGAGGGAAGCAAGCTGCAGCGTACAGAGGAAGACCCACCAACCGCTACAGGTCCACTGAAGAGCCCATCTGCCGTCGCAGTAACCACACCGGCCACCTCGCCAGGAGCTGTTCTTTAAACGGGCAATCCCTGGGGGCCGGGGCCAAACCTCAGGACTAGATCAACAGGGCCCAGCCACCTGGTACAAGGCCTTCATCGGACAGAGGCCGTTTCTGTCCATTGTACTGGATGGCATCCCGACACCTGCTCTACTGGACACCGGGTCACAGGTGACCACCATCCCCTATATCCTTTATAAGTATTGGGCTGATGCAGATCTGAAACAGCCTGAAATAGACCTTATCCTTCATGCATCTAATGGTGAACCAATCACTGTGATGGGGGTTAGAGAAGTGCCCATAAAGGTGGAGAGGGTGGAATTGCAGAACCAAGGGGTCCTTGTAGCAGAAGCCAGTAATGCTAACGATCCTTACATTATACTGGGTATGCATGTTGTTAGCAATTACATGGAGGAAGTTTTGTCTTTGCTTCAACAGATCGCAGACACTGCCAGACCTGGTCAGAGGAAGGTTCTCCAGCATGAGATCAGAGCCATCCTGCACCAACAACAGGTAACAATTACAGGTGGCGAAATTGGTACGGCACGGGTGACAGACCCGTTACCTATTGTGATACCCCCAATGAGTGAAATGATAATTTGGTGTCGAGCAGCTAAAGGTCTGAGAGGGCAGGACTATCAAGCATTAGTGGAGCCCATCAGCACAGAGCACAGACCTACACTGTTGACAGCCAGGTGGGTGGTTGATGTACACAATGGGAGAGTACCTGTTCGCATCTTAAATTGTGGCAGTGAAGAGGTTAAATTACCCAGGTATACCACCGTTGCTAAATTATACACAGTCAGCAACGAGATCCAAACAGTGTAACCCGAACCCTGCGACAAAGGGGCAAAACCTGATCAAACAACCGGGCCACTGGAGGACTGGTGCCAGCAGCTCCATGTCGGAACTGACACCACTCCTGTGTATGAAAAGCAAGGTGTGTACCGGGTAGTTCAGGAATTCGAACAAGTCTTTAGTAAGCGTCCGGTTGATTTTGGTGGGATAAAAGTGGTACAACATCACATCCCCACAGGTACACATCCACCAATCAAGGAGCAGTACAGGCCTATTCCACCTGCACACTATCAAAAAGCCAAAGAAATGTTACAGGATATGAAGGACGCAGGGGTTATACGAGATAGCTGTAGTCCCTGGGCAGCTCCATTAGTCCTAGTTAGGAAAAAGGATGGCAGTATGAGAATGTGTGTAGACTATAGGCAACTAAACCTCATAACACACAAAGATCTTACCCATTACCACGTATAGAGGAATCCTTAGCTGCGTTGAAGTCTTCCAATTACTTCTCCACTTTAGATCGCACTAGTGGGTATTGGCAGGTGTCCGTAGCCGAAGAAGACCGAGAGAAAACGGCATTCGCAAAACCTATGGGCCTATGTGAATTCAACAGCATGCCCTTCGGACTATGTAATGCACCCGAAACCTTCCAGCAGTTAATGGAGAGTTGCCAGGGGCATAAGAACTTTGAGACTGTACTGCGCTACTTGGATGACGTGATCGTGTACTCAAAGACCTACGAGGAACATGTCGAACATCTAGGAGAAGTGTTCGAAGCTCTGGCCAAATACGGGATGAAGCTAAAACCATCAAAATGCCACCTGTTAATGCCAAGAGTACAGTACCTGGGACACATAGTCAGTGCTGAAGGTGTGGCCCCTGATCCAGACAAGGTGACATCAGAGAATGGCCAGAACCCAAAATCATCAAGGAGGTACGTCAATTCCTGGGGTTGGTGGGTTACTACCGAAGGTTCATCAAGGAGTACACCAAGAAGGCTGCTCCACTGCAAGACCTCCTAGTAGGCCAACCCACGAAGGGCAAGTCAAAGGATTCTCCATGGAGATGGGGCAAGGAACAAGAAGAAGCGTTCCAGACGATGAAAGAAGCCCTTACAGGAGAGGAAATCCTAGCTTACCCGGACTATAACCTGCCATTCTTGTTGTATACAGATGCCGGCAGTGTGAGACTTGGAGTCGTCCTTTCCCAAAAACAAGATGGCAAGGAGAGGGTAATCGCCTACGCCAGCCGGAAGCTGCGTCCCACAGAAAGGAACCCGGAAAACTACAGTTCCTTCAAGCTGGAATTCCTGGCCTTGATCTGGCGCGTCACAGAGAGGTTTAAGCACTATCTAGCCTCTAGTAAATTCACCGCCTACACGGATAACAATCTGCTCACCCACCTCGAAACTGCGAAGTTGGGAGCTATGGAGCAGAGATGGATGACCAGACTCTCCAACTACCAATTCACCATCAAGTACCGGGCTGGGCACCAGAATGGAAATGCGGATGCTCTATCCAGGATGCCTCACTTATCAGAAGATAGTGTAAATGAAGACTAGCTGGAAGAAGTGGAGTTACCTGGCTTCCATCATGTAAGAGTAGCTCAATGCCAGCAGAACCGTCCAGACCCCTCTCCGAGGACAGTGAACCCGTTACCCCGCTTCGGTTGGAAGGAGGCGCAGGACCATGACCCGGCTGTCGGTCTAATCAAACAACTGATAGACCAGGAGTCAGCGACGCTGCCTGCAAGCTTTCCGCCTGATACCAAACATCTGTGGAATGAGCAAGGTAAACTGTTTCAATATCAAGATAAGTTGTTCCGGTGGTATACAAATCCAAGAACTCATGAGATGGCTTAGCAGATCATCGTGCCAAAATCAGAGGTCCCCGTGGTCTTGGACCCTTACCACAACCAAACCTGTCATTTCAGATGGAAGAAGCTCGAGGTGCTACTGAAAGATAGGTTCTTTTGGGTCGACATGCGGTCATCTATAGAAAAATGGTACAGGAATTGTAAATCCTGTAGCATGAGAAGGAGAGATGTACAGAGCCAGATAGCCCAGCTTCATCCCATTGTAACCAAGCAACCTCTGGAACTAGTCGCCTTGGATCATGTAAAACTGACTCCGAGTAGATTTGGCTTTACCTACGCATCGACCATGGTAGACCATTATTCAAGATTCTTGATGGTTGCCCCTGTAAAGGACTTGACAGCTGCCACTGCTGCCAGAACCATACAAAGTGTCTTCTGCAGACCATTGGGATATCCGGAACGTATCCTAACAGATCAAGAATCAGCATTCGAAGAGATCTTTCAAGAATTTTGCCAGATGTATGGGTGCAAAAAGATCAGAACAACCCCGTATCATCCTCAAACTAACGAACTCTGTGAGAAAATGAATAACATCATTATCGACATGATGAAGATCCTACCGTTAGAGGAAAGAAACCAATGGCCGGAGAAACTACCTGATTTGATCGACATGTATAATCACATTCCAGTAAGTTCTACCAACTGTACACTAGCATACCTGATGAGTAGTGATGGGCGAATCTACTCGCTAGGACTCGTTACTCGGCGAGTAGTAAGGGACTCGCAGGACTCGCTACTCGGCGAGTTTCCCAGCGAGGACTCGCAAAGTAGCGAGTCCAATGCAAGTAAATGGGAATCCTAGTTTTACTAGCGAGACTCGCTATATCACATCGCTATGTAGGTTGAATCTCCCCCAAATCGTTTAGAGAATGGCACCGCTTCACGGATACCCGCTGTAAGTAGCGATTCCGAGCGAGTCGTAGCGACTCCTAGCGAATCCTAGCGAGTCTACGAATCCGAGTCCTGTATTCTGTATTCGGGACTCGCGAATACAGAATCTGTTATGTTCCGACAAATCTTCCGAGACAGCCTAGCGTGTTAGGTCAGACAAACTTGTGAAGATGGACAAGGATGTTAGCCAATCTTATTCAGTAATGCCACAGCCCTCTTCTTGTGGCATTACTATGATTGGCTTCTGTCCATCGTGATGGCTATGTCATCGATGACAGGCAAGGCTGTATATAAGCCTTGCCACCGCCATTTTGAGCACATTTCTCTGAAGATCTGAGCTAGAACAGGGTGAGGTAGATTCTGGAGCAGATCATAGGGATTGTCAGTGAGTGTAGGGAACTTCAAGATTCCTTATATTAACCCCAAACAGCTCTTGTGAGAGCTAGCAGGAGGACAGAGGAGTACTGTGTACTGTGACACTGTAGGCAGGCAGGGAAGCAGGGAGCTGCAGCCTTTACAGTGTTCACAGGAGCGACCTCATAGCTTCGCTTACTCACTCAGCTGTTCTAATAGCTGAAGTGAGAGGCTTAGCTGAGGTACTATTTACAATTTTTTGCCAGCTGATAGATTTTTGGTCCTAAAAACCCCTTCAGCGTTATTTTGTCTGTGGCAGAACAGTGCGTTGCTGCTCTCCTAGCTGCAAATAGCACGTACGCCACCTACTTCTGCGACTAATTGTGCGCACTTAATAATTTTTTTCAGGGAATAGTGTGCTGCTTCACTGCCAAGTGTTAGCACACACTTAACCCGCCAGTAAGTGACGCCTACAGCAACACCAAACTCCATCTCGGTGGCTGTGCGCACTTTCTAATTTTTTCAGGGAATAGTGTAGTGCTTCACTGTCAAGTGTTAGCACACACTTAACCCGCCAGTAAGTGACGCCTGCAGCAACACCAAACTCCATCTCGGTGGCTGTGCGCACTTTCTAATTTTTTCAGGGAATAGTGTAGTGCTTCACTGTCAAGTGTTAGCACACACTTAACCCGCCAGTAAGTGACGCCTGCAGCAACACCAAACTCCATCTCGGTGGCTGTGCGCACTTTCTAATTTTTTCAGGGAATAGTGTAGTGCTTCACTGTCAAGTGTTAGCACACACTTAAAGGGAACCAACCACCCCCAATGACCCCCCCGGACTAATAATATCGTTCCCTACTTGCAGCACATACATGTGCTGCAAGGTTTTTTGCTACAAAAACTGCTTTTTATAACTTAAGATAATGCTTTTGAAACTTTATACCGAAGGGACGGGTGGGCGTAACTTACATGGTGCTAAAGCCGGGTTGCAGCTGCCATTCATCCTGCTGTGCTCGTCACATCAGTAACGGCCAGCCCTTTTTGCAGCGTCCCAGGCTGGTGCACGGGATGTCATGCCCGTGCACACGTCATCAGCTACAGCCGGGAAGCGAGCGCGCGCTCTGACTTCCACAGCCGAGCGCAGGAAGTCAGAGCGCGCGCTCGCTACCCGGCTGTAGCTGATGACGTGTGCACGGGCATGACATCCCGTGCACCAGCCTGGGACGCTGCAAAAAGGGCTGGCCGTTACTGATGTGACGAGCACAGCAGGATGAATGGCAGCTGCAACCCGGCTTTAGCACCATGTAAGTTACGCCCACCCGTCCCTTCGGTATAAAGTTTCAAAAGCATTATCTTAAGTTATAAAAAGCAGTTTTTGTAGCAAAAAACCTTGCAGCACATGTATGTGCTGCAAGTAGGGAACGATATTATTAGTCCAGGGGGGTCATTGGGGGTGGTTGGTTCCCTTTAACCCGCCAGTAAGTGACGCCTACAGAAAGTCGCTTGCCTCGCCTCCAACACATGCGACTTTGGCCTCGGAGACAGCAGCAAAATACAGTTGCCAGTGGGGCTTCCGACACGGCAATGCGAGCGCTTTCCGACACACATATGCGATTTTTAAATCACACATTACTCGCTATTATTCGCTTCCCCATTCATTAACATTGGACTCGCTAGACTCGCTACGAGTAGCGAGTCCCGGGCTCGGACTCGGTAGAGTCAAGAGAGTCCGAGTAATGTAGGATTCGCCCATCACTACTGATGAGAGCTTGTACAGGAAAATTACCCGTAGACTTGGAACTCTGAGTAGTAGACCCTGCAGCAGATCACGCCATTTCAAACTGGAAAACTCATGCTCCAGCAGAACCAATACCACCTGGAAGTATGGTCCTAAAAAGGAGAATAACTCATCATAATTTGGGTAATCTGTGGGAACGTGAACCCTATGTCCTACTAGACTCTGGAAATGACATCGATAAAGTCTGCGTCATCAGCAAAGATGGTGGAAGAAACAGACAGACTGTATCCAGAGATCACCTTAAAAAGTGTCCTCTAGGTCGGGAAGATCAAGAACCCTACAATCAGCCCATTCAAGAGTTTGAACCAACTCCAGAATTAAGTCCAATCCCAGAACAGAAGAAGAAAGTAATCTCTACCATCTTAGGAGACTTCCCAGAAGATTGGCCTCAACAAAATGGAGCCATCATAGTGCCAGTATTAAACTTCTACCAACCCCGTGAAGAGATGCCCAGGAATCAGGAGGACATGCTGCAATCGGTACACCTGCTAGCCCAGTAGTAAGACTA
Organism: Allobates femoralis; assembly: GCA_033576535.1. NCBI lineage: Eukaryota > Metazoa > Chordata > Amphibia > Anura > Aromobatidae > Allobates > Allobates femoralis. The sequence goes on from JARQOC010000350.1 coordinate 87,577, forward strand.
AGGCTACGCAGAAGCTTACCTGAAACACCTGCACCAAGCTCAACACTAGACACCTCACCTGAGACAGTGACACCTGTAGTGCGGAAGTCGCGTAGGAGCACACGATGTCAACCCCCGTCTAGGTTTAGAGAGTGGGTATAAAGTAAGGTAGAGCACATTGAGGAAACATGTAAATAGTAAACTGTACAAAAGAGTGTAAATAGTAGAGTACAGAAGGGTGGAGGAACTGGGCCCAGTCCCAAGCACATTAAGTTAGGAACAGAAAGTGCCTGGGGCGGGGAGGTACCTGGTCTCCTAAGCCGAGACACCCATAGGGACCCTTGTTTATTGTTAAAACGTGAACTCTAAAAGACTTTTCCCCTTTCTTATGCGGAGCGTACAGAGACTTTACTGTATATACTCTTATGATATTGAACTTTTCCCTTTTTGAACTTTGAACTTTTGACAAACAAATGGACTACAGTTACTGGGCAAATGTAGCCACAAACTTTAAAAAGCCTGCGGTGGATGGACTAGCACCGTACGGACTTACCTGTTTTCACTTTTTCAAATATTTTTCAGTGTCTTTTTGTAAATTTTTCTATTTTTAGACTATGTATATATGCAGGGGTGCATCAGACTACAGCCCCACCGCCCCTGTAGCCAGAGGTGAGGACCGGGGGAGGGGGGAGGTGCTAGCAGACTCCAGCCCCGCTGCCCCTGTAGTGCTATCAGACCTCAGCCCCGCCGCCCCTGTAGCCTTCACTAGTGGAGCGCCGCCACCCTCTTACCGGGTGACGCTGCGGCGGCCGCCGTCTCACAGGAAGCCGGCCGCTGCTGCTGGTGCCCCCTTCTCTAATGCCACTCACCCTGCCTGCTGCCGGTTGGTACTCAGGGCTCACACTGTTCAATGGACGGTGCAGCCCTGTATATATGTTATCTGTTTTATCATTCTTGTTAACACAAAAATGCTCAGTCCAGGAGTACTGATGTTACCTAGGGGTGTGTGTGGCGCCCTGCTCACGCAGGTAACCACAGATCTCTCTAATGCACAGCTGGGTTTCCACCGCAGGTATCTACTACATACAACACCTTCCACCCCGGCACAGTAGGGGAGCCCCACTTGCTGACCTTAGGCAAGATCCCCTGTATATACTGCTGCTGGGGGAGGAGTTAGAGTGTGTGCAGACGCTAGAAGAGCTGCAAGGACGTCCTGGTGGTCGGTGCTGTGATTAGGCCCGAACCAGTGACCTGGAGTGGCCCTTCTGCATCCCAAAAGCCTAAGTGGGACTGAAGGCAGGGAGCTCAAAACAGAAAAGAGAGCAAGGAACTTGAGTGAGTTCGTCCCAGGAGAAACACCGGATATTGGGGATCCGCACCTGTGGGGGACTATAGGTCCACAGAAAACTCTGTTGCACCGTGGGTCAAGAGAGGGAGCCAGACACAGCAGGCCAGCCACAGTGTCCAGAGAGGGTCATCCCAGAGACCGCACAGGAGGAGAGAGAGAGACAGGCAAAGGAAGAGAGTGGAGGCAAGTCAGGCTGCAGCAGGCTGTGCTTCAGGAACTACACAAAGCAGAGGAGGCCTTTAACCCACTTGCTGTGGGAACCCACTGTGCAGCCCATTCACCCGTCAGTGCCCTGGATCATTTACCTGCTCAACACCAGTGAAAGGTAAAAGAGACTTGGCTGTGTGCGTGTATCCTTATTCTCCACTCACAGCACCCCTCAAAGACTGTATCAATGCTCCCCACACGGCCCCAGCTCCACTCCAAGCTGCCCCCTTCTCACTACGCTGCCTCGAGGTCTCGGTCCTGCCTGTGGAGGACCACACCATCTCGGCAGCAATCCCCTAGGCCTCCGGCCAACCGTGGCGGCGCTGGTGCACATCACCAGACACTGCAGGTGGTGTCACGATAACTACTAACATTGTACTTAATCCCCTGTAAATAAATCCCGCTTTCAAAGATAGGCCCAGGACACAGGGTCAGGCGTGGCCGCCATTCCCCGTGACACAGCAGTTAACCCTTTGCTGCCTGATACAAAACAAAAATTGTGATAATTTCCTTCAGGGAAGCCACTATTGGGGAATAGTGTTTCTGGTTACAGCAATGTAATTATCGGGCGGAGGTCCCGAAAAGGTTAGGGGTTTTTACCGTGTGATGTTAACACCCCTCTCCCCAGGGCTGGTGTGGTGCGGCAAGGGAAACTTGTACGGTTGTAGGGTATGCTTCTGGATCATATTAACTATTTTTTACACTGTTTATGTGGTGGTGGGGTCGCCAGTTTGGTTGGCGCCCCAAGGTTTTGTGTAAGTATTTAATAAAGGCTGCTGTGGCCATTTCTACTCAAGTCATGGCTGTCATGTGTTTATTTAGTTATAACAAAGGGACAGATGTGATGTAGAATACAAAACAGAGATGACCCAATAATTCCTTATTGAATTGTCAAGAAATGCCTGAGAGTCCATAGGGCAGAGAGGCATCATGACAAGGCAGAGGAATAGGTTGTGTAAAATACAGGCTGTGTAAAACATGGGGTTTCATATGCAGGTCATGGAAGGAAATCTGCAGGTTTTCAGAATGGTGGGGAGGGTAAAGTGGGAACAGTATGGAGGAGTATAAAGAAGAGAGAGGGTGAGTGTCTGTTCTTTCTGGATCAAGAACTGACAGCCCACCCACTCACCCCTTTTTATGAGTAATACATGTGTTAGTAAATTGTTTATGTGGAAGTATATTTGTAGAATGTGACCCCGCGCGGGCAGGGCATCTCCCATTGGGAGCCATTTGTTGGCATGTATGGTTCAGGATTATTGTACATGTATGCAAAGTATACCCCGAATCACATGAAAGTACGGGGAGGCAATGGTGATATCATGATATTATTATGAATATTTGTTGATTAGATGGTGGTGGGATAGATATAGATGTATGTATATATATTTATATATGTATGAGTATTGTGCCCCATGGCCAGGGTGCATCACATGGGCTTTGTAATGTATGGCCAGGCATGTTAGCTCATGGCCGGCATACAGCAAACGAGCCTGTTCACATGAGACTGTTTTAATCTGGGTGATTGCTAGACTTTGCAGCACACAAAGAGTTAACAGCAGCAAGGTCTGTGCAGGAGGATGTACTGATTAAAACATTTCAGGTGCGGGTGTGGCAGCCAGGATAATACTTACCTAGTGATTTGAGATTGGACTATTAAGTCTGTGAGAGAGAGAGCAGAGCAGAGCCTCTGGGAGAGATGAGTCCAATTTCTTTGTTAGTGGAGCCATGAGGCCAGAAGGCCGAGGGTTTTGCAGCACCTGCAGTTGGGAAGACTGGCTGACCCTGGAGGGGCTCGCGATGGAGTGTTTTGTGTAGCCGCTTGCCTGGAGGTCTGGGCCTGTGATGGCAGACTTGGATGTGGCTGGCGACCTGGTAAGGCACGTGCTGAGGAGTCCTTGGGGATGCCTGGCTTTCCCTTGAGCTCAGGTAGCTAAACCTGGGTCTGAGCCTGGTTCTGACCGTTGTCCTATACTAATGCCCGTGTGTGTGTCCCAGAATGTATGCAGGGACAGTCAGGGCCAGCGTCAGCACCTGGCATACCCGGGCAAGTTCTGGGGCCCTGAGCAGCCGGGGGGCCCACTGGCAATCAGGGACAAGCAGCCCTGATGGCCAAGGGTCTATCAGGGAAGGCAGCCCTGATAAGGAGGGGCCTAGCAGCGGGGACATTCAGGCAGCTGAGTGCTCC
>JARQOC010000351.1:0-91117 GCA_033576535.1 Allobates femoralis
AGCAGTTATATTCTTGTATATAGGAGCAGTATTATAGTAGTTATATTCTTGTACATAGGAACAGTATTATAGTAGTTATATTCTTGTACAGAGGGGCAATACTTTAGTAGTTATAAACTTGTACAGATTTGGGCAAAAGTATTGACACCCCTGCAATTCTGTCAGATAATACTCAGTTTCTTCCTGAAAATGATTGCAATCACAAATTCTTTGGTATATTATCTTCATTTAATTTGTCTTCAATGAAAAAACACAAAAGAGAATGAAGCAAAAAGCAAAACATTGATCATTTCACACAAAACTCCAAAAATGGGCCTGACAAAAGTATTGGCACCCTTAGTCTAATACTTGGTTGCACAACCTTTAGCCAAAATAACTACGATCAACCGCTTCCGGTAACCATCAATGAGTTTCTTACAATGCTCTGCTGGAATTTTAAACCATTCTTCTTTGGCAAACTGCTCCAGGTCCCTGATATTTGAAGGGTGCCTTCTCCAAACTGCCATTTTTAGATCTCTCCACAGGTGATCTATGGGATTCAGGTCTGGACTCATTGCTGCCACCTTAGAAGTCTCCAGTGCTTTCTCTCACACCATTTTCTAGTGCTTTTTGAAGTGTGTTTTGGGTCATTGTCCTGCTGGAAGACCCATGACCTCTGAGGGAGACCCAGCTTTCTCACACTGGGCCCTACATTATGCTGCAAAATGTGTTGGTAGTCTTCAGACTTCATAATGCCATGCACACGGTCAAGCAGTCCAGTGCCAGAGGCAGCAAAGCAACCCCAAAACATCAGGGAAGCTCCGCCATGTCTGACTGTAGGGACCGTGTTCTTTTCTTTGAATGCCTCTTTTTTTCTCCTGTAAACTCTATGTTGATGCCTTTGCCCATAAAGCTCTACTTTTGTCTCATCTGACCAGAGAACATTCTTCCAAAACGTTTTAGGCTTTCTCAGGTAAGTTTTGGCAAACTCCAGCCTGGCTTTTTTATGTCTCGGGGTAAGAAGTGGGGTCTTTCCTGGGTCTCCTACCATACAGTCCCTTTTCATTCAGACGCTGACGGATAGTACGGGTGACACTGTTGTACCCTCGGACTGCAGGGCAGCTTGAACTTGTTTGGTGTTGGCCAAGGTTCTTTATCCACCATCCACACAATCTTGCGTTGAAATCTCTCGTCAATTTTTCTTTTCCGTTCACATCTAGGGAGGTTAGCCACAGTGCCATGGGCTTTACACTTCTTGATGACACTGAGCACGGTAGACACAGGAACATTCAGGTCTTTGGAGATGGACTTGTAGCCTTGAGATTGCTCATGCTTCCTCACAATTTGGTTTCTCAAGTCCTCAGACAGTTCTTTGGTCTTTTCTTTTCTCCATGCTCAATGTGGTACACACAAGGACACAGGACAGAGGTGGAGTCAACTTTAATCCATGTCAACTGGCTGCAAGTGTGATTTAGTTATTGCCAACACCTGTTAGGTGCCACAGGTAAGTTACAGGTGCTGTTAATTACACAAATTACAGAAGCATCACATGATTTTTCTAACAGTGCCAATACTCTTGTCCACCCCCTTTTTTATGTTTGGTGTGGAATTATATCCAGTTTGGCTTTAGGACAATATTTTTTGTGTTTTTTCATTGAATACAAATTAAATGAAGATAATAATACCAAAGAATTTGTGATTGCAATCATTTTCAGGAAGAAACTGAGTATTATCTGACAGAATTGCAGGGGTGTCAATACTTTTGGCCACAACTGTATAAAGGTCAGTATTATAATAGTTATATTTATGTATATCGGGGCAGTATTCACTCCATAATACAGTCATATGAAAAGTTTGGGCACCCCTCTTAATCTTACTCATTTTTTTTGGTTTAAAATTGAGTCTTTGCACCAGCTATTTCAGTGTGATCTATGTAATAACTGATGGACACAGTAATATTTCAGTGTGATCTATGTAATAACTGATGGACACAGTAATATTTCAGTGTGATCTATGTAATAACTGATGGACACAGTAATATTTCTGTGTGATCTATGTAATAACTGATGGACACAGTAATATTTCAGTGTGATCTATGTAATAACTGATGGACGCAGTAATATTTCAGTGTGATCTATGTAATAACTGATGGACGCAGTAATATTTCAGTGTGATCTATGTAATAACTGATGGACACAGTAATATTTCAGTGTGTTCTATGTAATAACTGATGGACACAGTAATATTTCAGGATTGAAATGAGGTTTATTGCACTAGCCAAAAATTTTAAATATGCATTATTTCAAAATTTGACAGGTGCAAAAGTATGGTCACCCTTCTGATTTTCATGATTTGAATACTCCTAACTACTTTTTACTAACTTACTGAAGCACTAAATTGGTTTGGTAACCTCATTGAGCTTTGTACTTCATAGCCCGGTGTATCCAATCATGAGAAAAGCTATTTCAGGTGTCCACTTGCAAGTTGTTCTCCTAGTTGCATCTTCTGAGGAGTGGCATCATGGGCTCCTCAAAACAGCTCTCAAATGATCTGAAAAAAAAGATTGTTCAACATAGTTGTTCAGGGGAAGGATACAAAAAGTTGTCTCAGAGATTTAACCTGTCAGTTTCCACTGTGAGGAACATAGTAAGGAAATGGAAGACCACAGGGACAGTTCTTGTAAAGGCCAGAAGTGGCAGGCCAACAAAGATATCAAAAAGGCAGAGAAGAAGAATGGTGAGAACAGTCAAGAACAATCCACAGACCACCTCCAAAGACCTGCAGCATCATGTTGCTGCAGATGGTGTCACTGTGCATCGGTCAACAATACAACGCACACTGCACAAGGAGAAGCTGTATGGGAGAGTGATGCGAAAGAAGCCGTTTCTGCATGCACGCCACAAACGGAGTCGCCTGAGGTATGCAAAAGCACATTTGGACAAGCCAGTTTCATTATGGAAGAAGGTCCTGTGGACTGATGAAACAAAGATTGAGTTGTTTGATCATACAACAAGGCGTTATGCATGGCGCCACAAAAACACAGCATTCCAAGAAAAACACTTGCTACCCAGTGTCAGATTTGGGGGAGGGTCCACCATGCTTTGGGGCTGTGTGGCCAATGACTGCACCGGAAATCTTGTTAAAGTTGAGGGTCACATGGATTCCACTCAGTATCAGCAGATTCTTGAGAATAATGTTCAAGAATCAGTGTCAAAGTTGAAGTTACGTCGGGGATGGATCTTTCAGCAAGACAATGATCCAAAACACCGCTCCAAATCTACTCAGGCATTCATGCAGAGGAACAATTACAATGTTCTGGAATGGCCATCCCAGTCCCAGACCTGAATATCATTGAACATCTGTGGGATGTTGTGAAGGGGCTGTCCATGCTCGGCAACCATCAAACTTAACTGAACTGGAATTGTTTTGTAAAGAGGAATGGTCAAAAATCCTTTCATCCAGGATCCAGGAACTCATTAACAGCTACAGGAAGCCACTAGAGGCAAAAGGTGGATCTACTAAATATTAATGTCACTTTTCTGTTGAGGTGCCCATACTTTGGCACCTGTCAAATTTTGAAATAATGCATATTTCACATTTTCGGTTCGTACAATAAACCTCATTTTAATCCTGAAATATTACTGTGTCATCAGTTATTACATAGATCACATGAATATTACTGTGTCCATCAGTTATTACATGAGATCACACTGAAATATTACTGTGTCCATCAGTTATTACATAGATCACACTGAAATATTACTGTGTCCATCAGATATTACATAGATCACACTGAAATATTACTGTGTCCATCAGTTATTACATAGATCACACTGAAATATTACTGTGTCCATCAGTTATTACATAGATCACACTGAAATATTACTGTGCCATCAGTTATACATATATCACACTGAATATTACTGTGTCCATCGATTTACATAGATCACACTGAAATATTACTGTGTCCATCAGTTATTACATAGATCACACTGAAATATTACTGTGTCCATCAGTTATTACATAGATCACACTGAAATATTACTGTGTCCATCAGTTATTACATAGATCACACTGAAATATTACTGTGTCCATCAGTTATTACATAGATCACACTGAAATATTACTGTGTCCATCAGTTATTACATAGATCACACTGAAATATTACTGTGTCCATCAGTTATTACATAGATCACACTGAAATATTACTGTGTCCATCAGTTATTACATAGATCACACTGAAATATTACTGTGTCCATCAGTTATTACATAGATCACACTGAAATATTACTGTGTCCATCAGTTATTACATAGATCACACTGAAATATTACTGTGTCCATCAGTTATACATAATCACATGAAATATTACTGGTCCATCAGTTATTACATAGATCACACTGAAATATTACTGTGTCCATCAGTTATTACATAGATACACTGAATTACTGTGTCCATCAGTTATTACATAGATCACACTGAAATATTCCTGTGTCCATCATTATTACATAGATCACACTGAATATTACTGTGTCCATCAGTTATTACGTAGTCACACTGAAATATTACTGTGTCCATCAGTTATTACATAGATCACACTGAAATATTACTGTGTCCATCAGTTATTACATAGATCACACTGAAATATACTGTGTCCATCAGTTATTACATAGATCACACTGAAATATTCTGTGTCCATCAGTTATTACATAGATCACACTGAAATATTACTGTGTCCATCAGTTATTACATAGATCACACTGAAATATTACTGTGTCCATCAGTTATTACATAGATCACACTGAAATAGCTGTTGCAAAAAAACAATTTTAAACCCCAAAAAATGAGTAAGATTAAGAGGGGTGCCCAAACTTTTTCATATGACTGTAATGTCACATTGCAGGATGTTGCCTATAAATATATAATATTATTACTCTTGCTGTTTAGTTTTCCCTACAATTAGATTTTATTACCCACTTGTCTGTGTATACAATTGACCCTGGGACATTATACGACCTCTTGTGGTTTTGCAATATGTTTTAGTTCCTTTATGGAGGATGTCGGTCTCCTGCAGAAACATCCTTATCGAAGATAATTTGGGTCAGAGGCGCAGTACCCATCACTGGCCACAAGAGTTCACTGCTGCTCCCTATGTTCTCGCTGTATCATGGGTATTGGTTATAGTTGATAAGTGGGTGAAACGTGATCAGGAGCAGCACCGTCACATACAGGAACTAACATGTATACCGCCAGGTCCGTGCAGAAGAGACAGGGTTAACTCTGAAATACTGCATAAGGAACACAGGAATGGATTTTAATGTTTGATGGGTGAATACCGATGCCATGTAATGTTACCAGGCCTAGTGTAGAGAGACTAAGGGTATGTGCCCACAGGACGTTTTTCCTGCGTTTTTGCTGCGGTTTCTGCATGCATTTTACCATTGTTTTTATGGTAATTTATGCTAATTTGTTCCTGCGGTTTTGATTCCTAGCAAAACCAATGTGTTTCACAGAAACGTTGTGCCCACATATTAGTTTTACAAGTGTCAAGAACTATCAAATCTCTGCGGTTTTCCTGCGGATGGGAGGGAATTGACATGTTCTATTTTTCCTGCGTTTTTACTGTAGACAATGGCAAAAACGCGGCAGTAAAAACGCACAAACGTGAAAAATGCGATAAAAACGCAGGACCTGAACGCAGTAAATCTCCTGGCAAGGACTCTAGGATCCTTGAAACCAGTTCAGTTCAGTTTTTTCTGCATTCAGGACTGCTTAAAAAACGTCCTGTGGGCACATACCCTAAGGAAATGCCGGCCTTGATGAACGAACTTGCTACTGTATAATGTGGGTTATTGAAAGGGTTTTTCCACTAACAAAGTTTATTTTAACCAATAAACACCTCTATATACAGTAGATAACACAGGATCCACCATTCACTATAGGTGATATCACAGCTCACCTCCTCCTCCTGTACAATGACTGATAACGCCTCTATATACAGGAGATAACACAGGATCCATCATTCACAATAGATGATATCACAGCTCACCTCCTCCTGTACAATGACTGATAACACCTCTATATACAGTAGATAACACAGGATCCACCATTCACAATAGATGATATCACAGCTCACCTCCTCCTCCTGTACAATGACTGATAACACCTCTATATACAGTAGATAACACAGGATCCACCATTCACTATAGGTGATATCACAGCTCGCCTCCTCCTGTACAATGACTGATAACACCTCTATATACAGTAGATAACACAGGATCCACCATTCACAATAGATGATATCACAGCTCCCTCCTCCTGTATAATGACTGATAACACCTCTATATACAGTAGATAACACAGGATCCACCATTCACAATAGGTGATATCACAGCTCACCTCCTCCTCCTGTACAATGACTGATAACCCCTCTATATACAGTAGATAACACAGGATCCACCATTCACTATAGGTGATATCACAGCTCGCCTCCTCCTGTACAATGACTGATAACACCTCTATATACAGTAGATAACACAGGATCCACCATTCACAATAGATGATATCACAGCTCACCTCCTCCTGTATAATGACTGATAACACCTCTATATACAGTAGATAACACAGGATCCACCATTCACAATAGGTGATATCACAGCTCACCTCCTCCTCCTGTACAATGACTGATAACCCTCTATATACAGTAGATAACACAGGATCCACCATTCACAATAGGTGATATCACAGCTCACCTCCTCCTGTACAATGTCTGATAACACCTCTATATACAGTAAATAACACAGGATCCACCATTCACAATAGGTGATATCACAGATCACCTCCTCCTCCTGTACAATGACTGATAACACCTCTATATACAGTAGATAACACAGGATCCACCATTCCAATAGGTGATATCACAGCTCCCTCCTCCTCCTGTACAATGACTGATAACACCTCTATATACAGTAGATAACACAGGATCCACCATTCACTATAGGTGATATCACAGCTCGCCTCCTCCTGTACAATGACTGATAACACCTCTACATACAGTAGATAACACAGGATCCACCATTCACAATAGGTGATATCACAGCTCACCTCTCCTCCTGTACAATGACTGATAACCCTCTATATACAGTAGATAACACAGGATCCACCATTCACAATAGGTGATATCACAGCTCACCTCCTCCTGTACAATGACTGATAACACCTCTATATACAGTAGATAACACAGGATCCACCATTCACAATAGGTGATATCACAGCTCACCTCCTCCTCCTGTACAATGACTGATAACCCTCTATATACAGTAGATAACACAGGATCCACCATTCACAATAGGTGATGTCACAGATCACCTCCTCCTCCTGTACAATGACTGATAACACCTCTATATACAGTAGATAACACAGGATCCACCATTCACAATAGGTGATATCACAGCTCACCTCCTCCTGTACAATGACTGAGAACACCTCTATATACAGTAGATAACACAGGATCCACCATTCACAATAGATGATATCACAGAGGCACCCCCAGCGCTGTTGGGTACTCGGGAACAGGCCTTGCTGCTGTCTCTGGGGGAAGTCACGGGGGTCGTGACCCGGTTCCGTTGCCCTGGGTTCAGTTTAAAACGGAAGGGGAGTTATATACATGGGAGTTTTCGTGACTCCACCCATGGTATGTGGCTAGAGATGGCCACTGCTGCTGGAGAGCCTCCGAGGATGATGGATTGCAGCTGAGATGGGACAACTCTCCACGGGTAAAGCCAATTTCCAGGGCAGTGTGGACAGTATATGTGTAGGATGCAGGGCGACGGGCACAACTAACAGGCAGACTCACGGGTTTGCAGTTTTCTCAGCCTTTGAGAGCAACTCGGGGTTATTCCCATCCAGCTGGGTCTTTGGCTCCCTTACTGCACTGTGTATTGGCTCCTGCAGTCGCATAAGCTGAGTTGCTGGCCCTGTCTCTTCCTACGGGGTACCGGTATCACAGGCAACTCGAGTCCTATCTTTCTACCCTGTTCCTGAGTGTCAGCTCCTGAACTCTCTATGTTGCTGTGTCTGTGGGTACAGTGTGGCTGAGGAATCTGGAATCCCCACCTTCCGGTGTTGAATGCTGGGATGTGAGACCCTGCACAGTCTCGGACTCTGGCGTCCGTTCTATGTACCTTTCCTCTGGGGTGAGCACGGGGTTGCTCAGCCTGCCAGGTGTGTTCCTGCTTCTTTGCTCAGACCCTAACCTCAGCCCTGAAACTTAGTGACCTTGGGATGCGCTTGGCACGGCTCTTTTACACCCAGGTCATCTTCACAGTCCTCCTAGAAACTGCACTCACTAACTCCGCCCCAGACCAGAATTTATAGGGAAGCTCACCCTGAACCCGGGCTTGGTCTCCCCCTTGTGGCCTGGAGGTGTTGGTGTTGTGTGTGTGTGTGTGTGTGTTTATCTGATGAGAAGACCCTTTGTTGCTCTCTTGTGACACTATCACCCGGGGGCAGTGATGACACAGTGGCACTTTGACCCAGGGGTGCCACAACAGCTCACCTCCTCCTCCTGTACAATGACTGATAACACCTCTATATACAGTAGATAACACAGGATCCACCATTCACAATAGATGATATCACAGCTCACCTCCTCCTGTATAATGACTGATAACACCTCTGTATACAGTAGATAACACAAGATCCACCATTCACAATAGGTGATATCACAGCTCACCTCCTCCTCCTGTACACTGACTGATAACACCTCTATATACAGTAGATAACCAGAATCCACCATTCTCAATAGGTAATATCACAGCTCACCTCCTCCTTCTCCTGTACAATGATTGATCGCACCTGTATATAAAGTAGATATCACAGCTCAGCTCCCTATCTTGCTTTTTCTCCCTCTTCTCTTGCAGTCTTCCATATTGGACATACTTCGGTGGAGTTTCTGCTCTTACACCAGATCAGTACATGAAGATGAATGGATTCCCCAACATGTACTGGGGCTGGGGAGGAGAGGACGATGATGTCGCCATGAGGTAATCCGCCCCTCCGGTGAGGGTGTCCAATATTATAATCATCCTGTGAGACCCTTATAACTCAGTGCATGGAAATCTAGTGTAAAACCCTAAATAACAGGAGAGGGGAGAGGAGGGGGTTGTGGCTGCAATTACACAGTCAGCAATAGCATTAGGGAAGGGGGAGCAGCTGGAGAAGGGAAACATCTGATTGGCTTAGAGCGTGCCGCACAGCTCTGACATCACGCCAGGACGAGCCCAGCCTACAAATCTGTATATCGGGGAGGCCGAGCCCTCTTGGCTAATCAAAAGAGCTGCGAGGGCCACATCTCTGCTCCTATTGATTGTATAGACTGAGCTGTATGATGTGATAATATGCAGTATGAGGAAGGGGGAATGGACGGTAGATCATGAGAACACTGACGATATAACATGATCATGTGTCTGTTATAAGGATCCGTCTCTCCGGGGTGAGTATGACGCGGATGCTTCTCAGCATGGGCCGATATAAAATGATCCCACATAACCGTGACTGCTGCAATGAGGAAAACTCCCACATGGAAGAAAAACTCCGAGACCTGATCCTTACAGTGAATGTCTATAGTGACCGATGTCCCCAGCTGGACATTAAAGGGGATGAGATTAAGGAAGCCCCCGTTCCAGATACTCTGTTTTCTTATACACCGCCCCGTGCCTGGCTTCCTGCGTCGCCCCCTCTCTGGTTTCCTGAGCCGCCCCATGTCTTGCTTCCTGTGTTGCCCCATGTCTGGTTTCCTGCGCCGCCCCGTGTCTGACGTCCTGCGCCACCCCTAGTGCTGCCACCAATGGGCGAGGAACTAACCTGTCGACCAATCAGATCAGGATGAATTGCTTAGATTTCCGACTCCTTTCTCGAGAGAAATTTCAGCTTTACACCAACGTCACAGTGGACATCGGTGAAGCTCTGGTGATGCTGACTGAGCTAAGACGGTGGAGGTTATTCTAGCCCTTCGTCAGGAATGGACCAATAGAAGTGCTTAGGGGTGAGGCTGTGGCCCCCTTCGTAGGCATAATAATAATAATAATAATATTTATTCATTTATATAGCGCTATTGATTCCATAGCACTTCACATACATCAGTAATGCTGTCTCTCTTGGAGCTCACAATCTAAACATCCTATCAGTATGTCTTTACAATGTGGGAGGAAACCGGAGTGCCCGGAGGAAACCCACGCAAACACAGGGAGAACATACAAACTCCTTGCAGATGTTGTCCTTGTTGGGAATTGAAGCCAGGACCTCAGGAACGCAGCGCTGCAAAGGCTACAGTGCTAACCACTTGAACCACCGTGCCACCAAAAGTGTACCTTAGCCATGCTCCTCACCAGTCCCTGGGCCTCCACTGTGGCCAGAGGGGTCGCTGTGTGGACTATAAGATGCTGGAATGAAGGATGGATGATACAGGACTTGTTGATATTTGTACCACTGATTTTAGTGTTTTTTTTCTATGAAATCGGCTAGTATGAATTATTCTCATGTGACTTTTAGTCAATAGTCATATTTTATATAAAGAAAAAAAAAATCCTTTAAGCCACCGTGCACCTTCCACCTTCCGGCACAGGTTGACGAAGGTTCACAAAGTCCTCTATATCTGGTGAGCTGCTCGTCACAATGTATCAGAGCAGTTGTAGAACCTTTTAGAGTGCGACGTATAATGTGATGATTTGTAAAAGTAACTCCCTTCCTAAAGCCGAGCTCAGGAAAATGGGTAACATTTCTAGATACCGCCCACCACCACTAGAGGGAGCTCACCACATACTGTATGCACTATGCAGAGAGTTCCTGCTAGTGGTGGCTGCAAGCAAAAAGAATATTGATTTCCTCTAAACTGAACAGGGGGTTCGGAGCTCTGTATCAGAAACACAAAAAGTATATTAAATTATTCCAGGACCTAAAATATCACAAGAAGTAATTGTGAAGAAATGTTTTAAGTTTTGTGGTCTGTGACTGGACCCGCTGGTGTTACATAAGTTCAAGGTCAGGTCTGTAGATTTCTATAGGTGTTACTGGGGTCCACCCACCTTACCTCCACTCCCTCTGTGATCCCACCTAACAGCCATAATTGACCACTTTAGTATTTTCACCTCCTTGTATTCTGATGCCTCTCGGTATAAAATGAATAATTTTTTTGAGAGGTTGCACAATATATTGGATATAGATATGGATTACAGGAAGACATGCCTTCATAATTCTGTCGTTTGGTCTTCAGTGGGTTCCACGTTTTTCAGAATAAATCTATTTTTAAATGAATTATTTAGTATATCTCCTGGTTTTACGTTGCAGCCGCACAGTCTCATCAATCTGCGGTGCCGTGGTTCTGTTTTGCGGTTCTCTGTTTTTTTTGCCGACTCTGCGATTGTACCTATGTCTTTTTTTTGCGTCTCGCTCTGTGCACGATTAACGTATACATCGAGAGCTTCCCTAATGTCAAGTAAAACATGGCATAGGCTGAGTCGTATTGTAAGGAGGACCTGAAACTTGCCACAAATGTAATTGTATTGCCTAGTGTGAATGCCGCTGTTCTCCTGAATCCGGTGGTTTTTTTTCTGAAAACATAAGCCAGATTAATTTTTGGAAATGCGCACAAGAACAAAGACCTGCATTTATGGAGACACGTCCTATGGTCTGACGAAACTAAAATAATGGGAATGTCCATCCATCATACCGCTCAGGAAGGAGACAGGTTCTGTTTCCTAGAGATGAATGTGCCTTGGTCCGACATGTGAAGATCAGCCCAAGACCAAAAGCAAAAGACCTTGTGAAGATGATGGTGGAAGCTGGTAAGATTGTTTCATTATCCATAGTGAAACTTCTGTATCAACATGGGCTGAAAGGCCACTGTGCCGGGAAGAAGCCATTACTCCAAATGAAACAGAAAAAATACAGATTAATGTTTGCAAATGCACATAGGAACTAAGACCTAGATTTCTGGAGATGCCCTGTGGTCTGAAGAAACTAAAATGTAACTGTTTGTCCATAATGACAATTGCTACATTTGTAGGAAAAAGGGAGAAGCTTGGAACCTTATGAACACCATCCCAACTGTGAAACATGGGGGAGGCAACATCATGTTGTGGCATTATTTTGCTGCAGGAGGGACTGGTGAACTTCACAAAATAGATGGATCATGAGGAAAAAGATCATGTGGCAATACTGAAGGAACATCTCAAGACATCAACCAGGAAGGTAACTAAAAGTTCAAATCTCGTCCCTTTTGCCCCATTGAAAATAAAACTATTAGAAAAATTTAAAATATTCACACATTTATTATCGTCGTAACATCACAATAAAGTGCAATGACAGCGATCAAAACATCTACCCAAAAATTGTATCATTATAAACGTCAGCTTAAGCCGCTAAAAATAAGCCGTCGCACAGCCCCAGATCCCGAAAAATGAGAATGATACGGGTCGTGGAATATGGCCAAAAAAGTGCAATTCTGTTTTTTTAAAAACTTCTGAATTTTTTGAACTCGTACCGACCTGAGGCATCATACCATCATTTCAGTGTTACCATACAGTACTGACCCGAGACATCATACCATCACATCAGTGTTACCATATAGTACTGACCCAAGACATCATACCGACATGTCAGTGTTACCATATAGTACTGACCCCAGACATCATACCGACACCTCAGTGTTACCATATAGTACTGACCCCAGACATCATACCGACACCTCAGTGTTACCATATAGTACTGACCCCAGACATCATACCGACACCGCAGTGTTACCATATAGTACTGACCCCAGACATCATACCGACACCGCAGTGTTACCATATAGTACTGACCCCAGACATCATACCGACACCTCAGTGTTACCATATAGTACTGACCCCAGACATCATACCGACACCTCAGTGTTACCATATAGTACTGACCCCAGACATCATACCGACACCTCAGTGTTACCATATAATACTGACCCCAGACATCATACCGACACCTCAGTGTTACCATATAATACTGACCCCAGACATCATACCGACACCTCAGTGTTACCATATAGTACTGACCCCAGACATCATACCGACACCTCAGTGTTACCATATAGTACTGACCCCAGACATCATACTTTAGGTCTTCCAGGACCTGTAATTGAGTCAGCAAGTCCTCTCGAGTTTTTTCCCGGGACCTTTTCAGTTAAGAGGCCTTCTGTATCAACGTGCCCCTTATGACTGCCTTGTGTGATTCCCATAGGACATCGTCCGCTACATCTCCCGTGTCATTGAGGGCAAAAAAGTCTGACAGTCCCCTACCAATCGCCCTCACCACCGCCTGGTCTGACAAGTTGGCATTAAGTCGCCATGTACGCGGAGGGAGATTCCCTGCCGTCAGGGCCACCTCCAACGACACCGGCGCATGATCCGACCAAGTGATCAGACCCATTTCCGCACAGGCCCCAAGACTGTTATCATCGACCAAAAAGAGATCAATTCTCGAGTAGGACCTGTGCCTGTGGGAAAAGAACGAAAAGTCTTTCTCTGATGCATGGAGGTAGCGCCAGATGTCGTGGAGGCGAAATTCCCTAATCAGGGGGCCCAGCTCCTTGCCCCTTCCCACGGACGGGGCAGTACTATCCATGAGTCTGCTGGGGACCAGGTTGAAGTCTCCACAGACAATCACCTTGCCGACTGCCACCTGCTTCAGACGATCAAACCAGGACCTAAGGAATTTAATTTGCCCATTATTTGGTGTGTAGACATTTAGTAATGTGTAAACTGACCCTGCGATCTCACATATCACAATAAGAGCACGACCCATAGGGTCAGGGATAACCTGAACCATTTGGAATTGCACAGAGTTTCTAATGAGGATTCCCACCCCTGCTTGCTTCTTGTCAGGGTGGTTCGCAAAAAACAAATGGGGGAAAAGTCGGTGGCTCAGTCTGACATTATCCGCTGCTAGGAGGTGGGACTCCTGGACACATAGGATATCCGCTTTAGAGCGGAGGGCCTCTCTCCAGAGGTAAGAGCATTTGATAGGGGAATTCAACCCCTTCACATTAAGCGAAACGCATCTCATAGTCATAGTTTTGTTTCCACAATTCACAGTGCTAGTATGATGGAATCAATGTGGAAGAGAACCCCCAGGGGGCAGGAGAGGGACAGGGAAAGAGAGGAAGATAGGTGGACAAGGAAAAGAAACAATAGATGTGGGGATAGAAGAAGAAAACAAAACACTGAACACAAATGTAAACTTAATTCAAGGCAAATTGCCATGAAGCTGGGGAGAAAAGGGGGACTAGACCACCCCGCCTCAATGGATTTAAGGCGGACCAGTCCCCCTGCAGGAGCTAAGGTCTAATACGACCTCCAAGGAGGTCTAATGGTGGGTTTACACGCCACAATATCGTTTCGATATCGCAACTCAATGGCGCGGGAGCGCGCAATTAGTGCACGTACCTCCCGCATCGCATTGAATGTTTACACGCTGCGATATCGTAATACAACGTCCGTGCGCTGTCTCCGCCTCCCAACCCTGAATCGCATACTTAACATGGGAGTGAATGGGTGACGTTTCAAATCGCATCGTAATTGGGCGTTTACACAGCACGATCCAGCTTCAATCGCTATGCAATATCGGAGAATTGAATAGCACGGTCATTCAATCCCCGATATCGCATTGACATCGTTCCTGCATCGTATTGGACGTTCACACCATACAACGCAGGAACGATTTAGCCTCCGACGATTGAAC
Organism: Allobates femoralis; assembly: GCA_033576535.1. Classification (NCBI taxonomy): domain Eukaryota; kingdom Metazoa; phylum Chordata; class Amphibia; order Anura; family Aromobatidae; genus Allobates; species Allobates femoralis. Next base: position 14,747 of record JARQOC010000351.1, read on the forward strand.
CACGTGACTTTTCATTGAAATTGTACTACGATATCGCGACGTGTAAACCCACCATCAGAGCCTCCTGCTATTCAAGAGATCAGTCACACCAGCCCTGTATGATCATAATAAGTTCACAGCCCTTCAGACCTCTCCATCTGTTGTCTCTGGGCCTCGCATCTCCAACGGGGCCCTTTTCGCTGGGGTCGCTGTGGCTGTCTTGGGGAAGTTCCAGTCTTGGAAGGCTTTTCTCATTTTAGAAGGGGAATTAAAGTATTGTCTCGAACCTCTGTAACGAAATACCACCGACACAGGGAACCCCAAATGTATGGGATCCCCTTGTCTCTCAGAATGGCACAGTAGGGGGCAAAGTCTCGTCTTCTGGCCAGGGTTCCGGGGGACAAATCGGGGAACACAGAGACTGTGCAAAGATTAACGTATAACGAGACTTTCCCCAATGTCAATAAAAATGGGAAGGGGTGATGATTGTAAGGAGGACCGAAACTTTTCCACAATGTAATTGTATTCCCATGGGAATGCCGGTTCTCCTGAAAACCGGGTTTTTTTTTTTGAAAAATAAGCCAGATTAATTTTTGAAATGCGCACAAAAACAAGACCTGCATTTATGGAGACAATCCGGGGCTGACGAAACAAAATAAAGGGAAAAGTTTACCAAACAACCGTCAGGGAAAGGAACGGTTTGTTTCCAAGATGAATTGTGCCTTGGTCCGCATTGAAAACAGCCCAAAACCCAAAACAAAAGACCTTTGAGATAAAGGTGGAATGGAAATTTTTTCTTATCATATGAAACTTCTGTATCAAAATGGGCGAAAGGCCACGTGCCGGGAAGAAGCCCTTCTCCAAATGAAACAAAAAAATAAGATTAAAAGTTTGCAAATCACATGGGGAAATAAGACCCCAGATTTCGGGGAAGCCCTGTGGTTGAAGAAACAAAAAAGGGAACGTTTGTCCTTTAAAGACAATTGCTACATTTGTAGAAAAAGGAGAAGCTTGGGGTTTTTGAACACCACCCAACTGTGAAAACAAAGGGGGGAGGGGAACACAGTTGTGGCTTATTTTTTGCGGAGGGACGGGGGAAATCACAAAAAGATGGTCATGGGAAAAAGACAGTGGCAATCTGAAGGAACATCTCAAGACATAACCAGGAAGTAAAAAAAAAGTTCAAACTCGTCCCCTTTTTCCCCCTTGAAAAAAAAAACTATTAGAAAAATTAAAAATTCACACATTTATTTTGTCGTAAAACACAAAAAAGTTCAAAGAACCCTCAAAACATTACCCAAAAATTGTATCATTATAAACAGTCAGCTTAAGCCGCTAAAAATAAGCCGTCGCACAGCCCCAGATCCCGAAAAATGAGAATGATACGGGTCGTGTGGAATATGGCCAAAAAAGTGCAATTCTGTTTTTTTTAAAAAACTTCTGAATTTTTTTGAACTCGTACCGACCTGAGGCATCATACCATCATTTCAGTGTTACCATACAGTACTGACCCGAGACATCATACCATCACATCAGTGTTACCATATAGTACTGACCCAAGACATCATACCGACATGTCAGTGTTACCTATAATAGTACTGACCCCAGACATCATACCGACACCTCAGTGTTACCATATAGTACTGACCCCAGACATCATACCGACACCTCAGTGTTACCATATAGTACTGACCCCAGACATCATACCGACACCGCAGTGTTACATATAGTACTGACCCCAGACATCATACGACACCGCAGTGTTACCTATATAGTACTGACCCCAGACATCATTACCGACCCCTCAGTGTTACCATATAGTACTGACCCCAGACATCATACCGACACCTCAGTGTTTACCATATAGTACTGACCCCAGACATCATACCGACACCTCAGTGTTACCATATAATACTGACCCCAGACATCATACCGACACCTCAGTGTTACCATATAATACTGACCCCAGACATCATACCGACACCTCAGTGTTACCATATAGTACTGACCCCAGACATCATACCGACACCTCAGTGTTACCATATAGTACTGACCCCAGACATCATACTTTAGGTCTTCCAGGACCTGTAATTGAGTCAGCAAGTCCTCTCGAGTTTTTTCCCGGGACCTTTTCAGTTAAGAGGCCTTCTGTATCAACGTGCCCCTTATGACTGCCTTGTGTGATTCCCATAGGACATCGTCCGCTACATCTCCCGTGTCATTGAGGGCAAAAAAGTCTGACAGTCCCCTACCAATCGCCCTCACCACCGCCTGGTCTGACAAGTTGGCATTAAGTCGCCATGTACGCGGAGGGAGATTCCCTGCCGTCAGGGCCACCTCCAACGACACCGGCGCATGATCCGACCAAGTGATCAGACCCATTTCCGCACAGGCCCCAAGACTGTTTATCATCGACCAAAAAGAGATCAATTCTCGAGTAGGACCTGTGCCTGTGGGAAAAGAACGAAAAGTCTTTCTCTGATGCATGGAGGTAGCGCCAGATGTCGTGGAGGCGAAATTCCCTAATCAGGGGGCCCAGCTCCTTGCCCCTTCCCACGGACGGGGCAAATACTATCCATGAGTCTGCTGGGGACCAGGTTGAAGTCTCCACAGACAATCACCTTGCCGACTGCCACCTGCTTCAGACGATCAAACCAGGACCTAAGGAATTTAATTTGCCCATTATTTGGTGTGTAGACATTTAGTAATGTGTAAACTGACCCTGCGATCTCACATATCACAATAAGAGCACGACCCATAGGGTCAGGGATAACCTGAACCATTTGGAATTGCACAGAGTTTCTAATGAGGATTCCCACCCTGCTTGCTTCTTGTCAGGGTGGTTCGCAAAAAAACAAATGGGGGGAAAAGTCGGTGGCTCAGTCTGACATTATCCGCTGCTAGGAGGTGGGACTATCCTGGACACATAGGATATCCGCTTTAGAGCGGAGGGCCTCTCTCCAGAGGTAAGAGCATTTGATAGGGGAATTCAACCCTTCACATTAAGCGAAACGCATCTCATAGTCATAGTTTTGTTTCCACAATTCACGTGCTAGTATGATGGAATCAATGTGGAAGAGAACCCCCAGGGGCAGGAGAGGGACAGGGAAAGAGAGGAAGATAGGTGGACAAGGAAAAGAAACAATAGATGTGGGGATAGAAGAAGAAAACAAAACACTGAACACAAATGTAAACTTAATTCAAGGCAAATTGCCATGAAGCTGGGAGGGGAAAAGGGGGACTAGACCACCCCGCCTCAATGGATTTAAGGCGGACCAGTCCCCCTGCAGGAGCTAAGGTCTAATACGACCTCCAAGGAGGTCTAATGGTGGGTTTACACGCCACAATATCGTTTCGATTTTCGCAACTCAATGGCGCGGGAGCGCGCAATTAGTGCACGTACCTCCCGCATCGCATTGAATGTTTACACGCTGCGATATCGTAATACAACGTCCGTGCGCTGTCTCCGCCTCCCAACCCTGAATCGCATACTTAACATGGGAGTGAATGGGTGACGTTTCAAATCGCATCGTAATTGGGCGTTTACACAGCACGATCCAGCTTCAATCGCTATGCAATATCGGAGAATTGAATAGCACGGTCATTCAATCCCCGATATCGCATTGACATCGTTCCTGCATCGTATTGGACGTTCACACCATACAACGCAGGAACGATTTAGCCTCCGACGATTGAACCACGTGACTTTTCATTGAAATTGTACTACGATATCGCGACGTGTAAACCCACCATCAGAGCCTCCTGCTATTCAAGAGATCAGTCACACCAGCCCTGTATGATCATAATAAGTTCACAGCCCTTCAGACCTCTCCATCTGTTGTCTCTGGGCCTCGCATCTCCAACGGGGCCCTTTTCGCTGGGGTCGCTGTGGCTGTCTTGGGGAAGTTCCAGTCTTGGAAGGCTTTTCTCATTTTAGAAGGGGAATTAAAGTATTGTCTCGAACCTCTGTAACGAAATACCACCGACACAGGGGAACCCCAAATGTATGGGATCCCCTTGTCTCTCAGAATGGCACAGTAGGGGGCAAAGTCTCGTCTTCTGGCCAGGGTTCCGGGGGACAAATCGGGGAACACAGAGACTGCCCTGAAGGGGGAAGGGAGCTCCGGATGATTTCTCATGGCGGCCAGCAGCTTTTCCCGTGGTTTTGTAGAGGAGAAACAGACTAAAATGTCTCTCGGAACATCTCTGTTCAGTCTTGCAGGTATAGGTAGCCGAAAAAGTTTATCAATTTTCCTTTCTGTGGCAGGCATATCAGGGAGAGCCACCTCCATAAAGGTTGTTACCGTGGCCATGAGGTCTTCCTCCTCTCCCCCTTCTGCAACTCCTCTCCATTTCACATTCTTAATACGATGTTTGTCCTGTAAATCACAGACAGCCGCCTGTAACTGCCGGACCTCTGAATCCACCTCTGCAAAGTCATCTGCGAGCAGGGGCTGGCTGGAGCCTCTTTCCCTGGGTGGCAGAGTGCTATCCGGCCCTGACCTGAGAAGCGGGGGGGGGGGGGGTGCTATCGGGTCCCGCAGCCTTGAGAAGCGGGGGGGGGTGCTATCGGGTCCCGCAGCCTTGAGAAGCGGGGGGGGGGGGGGGTGCTATCGGGTCCCGCAGCCTTGAGAAGCGGGGGGGGGGGGTGCTGTCAAAGCTGACCTTACCTCCAGCCGCAAAGCGACGCGCCGGCCGCAAACCGACGCGCCGGCCGCAAAGCGACGCCCGCGGCCGGCCCGTTTCTGCAGGGGGCGGCCCTAATGGTGGACTATACCACCAGCCCAGGGGCCCCCCTGCCACCTGGGCCAGCCCGCCCCTGTCTGCGAGGATGTTATGGGCTGCAGCAAAGTCCACCATTTTATGTTCTATGTGTCCTGTTCTCTCACTTATAGCTGTTAGGTCTGCTCTTAGATCAGCAATCATGCCCCTCATATCCTCCTGCAGGGACCTGCGCAGGGATTCTAGGAAGCCTCTCAAACATCCCTTTGTCACTGGAGCCTCATCATCCTCTCTGGCTCCTGGGGCCCCTCCTCCATGCTGAGAGCGAGGAGAGCAGTGAGGTGTTGATTTTCCCGCCCCCTGAGCCATGTTGGAAGAAGATCTCAGTGTCCTTTCTACCCCAAAGAAATCTCTCACCGAGTGCTCGGTATCTCTGCATCTGGAGCCGCCTTTAGACATCTCAGTCTGCTTCTGAGGTAATCTGATCTCACCCCAGCAGGTTTTGGAGGTCGTAGTGGCTGTTATGTGCCGTTATCAGGGCTTAGTGTGCAGAGCTCCTCACTAAGGCTGCCTTCAGACTTGCAGATGCCTCCGCAGCGTTTTGCAGAGGCATCTGCAAGTATCTGCATGCAGACTGCGGCCCCTATGTTTATAATGGAGCGCACGGCGGTCTGCAGATGCTTGCAGACCGCCGTGCGCTTTCATTGTCCGCCATTAGTGATCTGTGCGCAGGCGGATGCCCGCGCACAAATCACACACCCTCGCCCGCACCAGGGACGCAATATCTCGCGTCCCTGGTGCGGACGAGAGTGTGTGATCTGTACGCAGGCATCCGCCTGCGCACAGATCACTAATGGCGGGCAATGAGAGCGCACGGCGGTCTGCAAGTATCTGCAGACCGCCGTACGCTCCATTATAAACATAGGGGCCGCGGTCTGCATGCAGATACTTGCAGATGCCTCTGCAAAACGCTGCGGAGGCTTCTGCAAGTCTGAAGGCAGCCTAAGCGTCCTGCTCCATCAGATGCAGGACACGCCCCCCCCAGACATCATACTGACACCTCAGTGTTGCCATATAGTACTATCCCCAGACGTCATACCGACACCTCAGTGTTACCATATAATACTGACCCCAGACATCATACCATCACATCAATCTTACCATATAGTACTGATTTGAGATCTCATACTGTCATGTCAGTGTTGCCATATAGTACTGACCTGAGGCTTCATACCGACACCTCAATGTTACCATATAGTACTATCCCCAGACATTCATTATACCCGACCACCATCAGTGTTATCATATAGTACTGATTGAGATATCATACTGTCATGTCAGTGTCACCATATAGTACTGACCCCAGACATCATACCAACACTCAGTGTTACCATATAGTACTGATCCCCAGACATCATACCGACACCTCAGTGTTACCATATATACTGACCCCAGACATCATACCATCACATCAGTGTTACCATATATACTGACCCCAGACATCATACCATCACATCAGTGTTACCATATAGTACTATCCCCAGACATCATACCGACACCTCAGTGTTACCATATAGTACTGACCCCAGACATCATACCGACACCTCAGTGTTACCATATAGTACTGACCCCAGACATCATACCGACACCTCAGTGTTACCATATAGTACTGACCCCAGACATCATACCGACACCTCAGTGTTACCATATAGTACTGACCCCAGACATCATACCGACACCTCAGTGTTACCATATAATACTGACCCCAGACATCATACCATCACATCAGTGTTACCATATAGTACTGACCCCAGACATCATACCGACACCTCAGTGTTACCATATAGTACTGACCCCAGACATCATACCGACACCTCAGTGTTACCATATAGTACTGACCCCAGACATCATACCGACACCTCAGTGTTACCATATAGTACTGACCCCAGACATCATACCGACACCTCAGTGTTACCATATAGTACTGACCCCAGACATCATAGTGACACCTCAGTGTTAGCATATAGTGAACATGATGATTTAAAAAAAACAAAAACAAAGGTGTAATATCATTTATTTTAAGCCCACCGCACTTGTAGTTTTTTTTTTCCCATTTTCCTGTACAATATATGGTAAAATAAATAATTTCATTCACAAGTACAACTTGTCTGGCAAAAAACAACAAGCCTCATATGTCTATACTGACAGAAAAATATAAAAGTTATGTCTCTTGGAAGAAGGGGAGGAAAGAATGAAAAACGGAAAATCGTCCAGAAGTGAAGGGGTTAAATCTGATGTGCACCTGTGTTTATATCCCCTACGAGAAAGGGCCGGGCGACCGCCGGAAACACAGAAGAGGCGACAGGATGAAGCAACACAGTGACTTTACAATGGAGGAATCAATAAAGACTTATGTGCGGCTCCATCCACACCATCATCAGAGCAACACAATGAATGTGGGGACTCCCATCACTATCAATGGGCAGAACATAAGAGAGAAAGTCATGTGACATCGCTTACCATATATGGCATATATACCGTATTACCATATATGGCATAGAACCCAGTGATGTCATAATAGAATGTTGACAATAACAACATTGCTTCTGCTGTCAGTTGATCATTCTTCACAGACCTTTCTGCTGAGTGGATCTCTGAAGAGATCTGTGGATCAGCCATTACCTGCGATTTACTTATCGATTGGTGGATTTTTCTGAACATCATCTACATCATCTATTGTGGACACAAGGCACTTGGTTCTCACCGATAAAGGACGTTTCTACTGATTGTAAGTTTATAAACGGTTCTGTTCCACTATTATAAATGCCGTATAGGTCAGAGAGGGATGGTTAGGAAAGTAGTAGGCGGCTGCAGGGACAGGTAGTGATGGGTTAGGAGGCCTAAAAGAGCTGGCAGGTTCCCTTTAATATTGTTCTTGATATTATCAAATATTTTTATTATATTTAGCAGAATGATATAATTTGCTATATAGATATTTACCAACCATACAAATAGTAACCAGCTTTGATCTTAATGTTTGCAGAGATTATTTTATAAAAGAAAGAAACTCATTCTTAGAATCTCCTTATTTCTGATGTTCATTAGTGCTAATAAATCTGTAATACAAGAAAACAACCGTACGGATGGATTGATGGTCGGCATGTAAGATCCTCCATTATCCTTAGGATTAATATTATAAACATAGCACAGTAGATCTTATTCTGTTACAGCCGCTTATCCTGGCCGTGACTAATGCAGAATAACCTAGATGGCTCCATCTCACCAAGCCGCGCTGATTCTATCCTCCAGATACATTGGAGTTTCTCAATATAATGCCATGTTTTTATCTGTTTTTTTCTTGTGCGTTTTTATCTTTTTTTTTCAGCTGAAATCTGGATCAGCTTTGCAGAAAAATGCAGCAGAAATGGATCATCTGTTTTGGATCCGTTTTTACCTGTTTTTTTCGGATGCGTTTTTAGCCTATAGACAATGGTTTCAATGGGAAAAGCAGATCAGAAAACACAAAACATCACTGAAGTTGACGGCTCATTCTGAAAACGGATCACTGTTCAAGGGACAAAATGCAAAAGGTCATGAAAGCTCAGATTGAACAGCAAAACTTGAACACCCATTGACTTTGCTGGGATTCCATTTAAGTGATGTGTTCACTGCAAAAACAGATCCAAAAAGAAATGGGATCATAAATGCACAGTGTGAACAGAGCCTAAATCCACAGCCCAAGATAAATGAGCATAGGAATAGGGAAGCAGGAGTTAAGTGACGGGGATATGTTCGAGTAGGAGAAGACTAGGATGTGTCATTAATTCTAGTGCAGTGAGAGGCCCCTTCTTCTATTAAGACCAGTGGATACCTCGTAGACCTTTAAACATCCAATAGCTTTCCCTGATGAGAACCTCAGCAGCTCATTCCATTCTAATGTGGAAATAGTTTCTATTCATGTGCCAGGAGTAACTTTGTGTGTGTCCTCCTTCCCTTTTCCTTTAGGGTTTTTTGGGGGGTGCTTTTTGTTAGGTTTTTTTTGGAGGGGGGGTTTTAGGGATTGACAAAAATTGATATCAGAGTGGTTTCCTAAAAGTTTTTCACTTTTACATATATAGGGACTTTTGATTGATTTTTTTCATAGTTTCCTGTGTTTCCCTACCTATCGATCCCCATTATTTGTTCATGTAATGTAATGAATAGGAAGCTGCCATTGCCCTCAGAAATGAGTGAGGCTATGTTCACACTGTTTTCTCTCTTTTTCAGCGTGAAATCTGGATCTGCTTTCCAAAATAACACATCAGAAATGTATTCTCTGTTTTTGATGCATTTTTGTTCTGGTGCGTTTTTTAGCCCATAGTCAATAGTTTCAATGGTAAAAGGGGGAAACGGTAAGAACTGGATGCACCCGCAAGTTCCTGTGGCCTCATTGAAAGTCAATGGGGCTGAAAACTGATGTGGGTGTATCCAGCTTTAGCCCATATTCTGTACAGATGTTCTGTTGTGATGCAGCGGCTTGCTGCATTGCAAATATATATGCTGGGACTTGTAGTTCAGCACTTTTAAGTAATGCATTATGCTGTGGTTGATGTAATGCATTACAAGTGCAGGTGAGCCAAAAGGCAGGGGCGTGTGTGGCCAACCTGATTCCTCACACACCTGAATATAATCTCTGTGTTAATGGGATTAGATGTCTCTGTGTGTTTGGGAGTAGGAGCTGCCCTGGGAGACATATGGCCGGGAGGCCAGATCTCATGCTTATGAGGACATGTCTTTGGAAGGCATGAGGTTCAGGGACCATCTGGTGCCCTGGAAGGCTTGAGGTTCAGGGACTATGGGAACAGCTGGTGCCCTGGAAGACATGGGTTTCAGGGATCATGGGAACAGCTGGTGACATGGAAGGCATGAGGTTCAGGGACCATAGGACCATCTGGTGCCGTGAAAGGCAAGGGGTTCAGTGACCATGGGAACAGCTGGTCACCTGGAAGGCATGAGGTTCAGGGACAAGGGAACCATCTGGTGCCATGGAAGGCATGAGGTTCAGGGACCATGGAACCATCTTGTGCCCTGTAAGGCCTGAGTTTCAGGGACCATGGGAATAGCTGGTGCCCTGGAAAGCATGAGGTTCAGGGATCATGGGAACAGCCGGTGCCCTGGAAGGCATGAGGTTCAGGGACCATGGAACCATATGGTGCCCTGGAAGGTATGAGGTTCAGGGACCATGGGAACAGCCTGTGCCCTGGAAGGCATGAGGTTCAGGGACCATGGAACCATCTGGTGCCCTGGAAGGCATGACGTTCAGGGACCATCAGACCATCTGGAGCCTTGTAAGTCATGAGGTTCAGGGACCGTGAGACCATGTCGCGTTCCTGGTGCCGATGACAATGTATGATTTGTACGCAAGCATGCGCATGTGTACAAATCACACAGGCAAATGGATTGTAGCGCACGGTCATGCGCAGTCAAGCACAGCACCGCACGTCCCCATTATAAACATAGGGACTTGAGGTGGCTGTGCTCACGTGGCAGTACCCCTCCTCAGCGTTCTGCGGAGGGGAATGCCAATGTGAATCCACCCTTATATATACAACCCCTGGCAAAAATGATGGAATCACCTGGCTCAGAGGATGTTCATTCAGTTGTTTAATTTAGTAGAAAAAAGCAGATCACAGACATGGCACAAAACTAAAGTACCGTAATTTCAAATGGCGACTTTATGGCTTTAAGAATCACTAAAAGAAATCGAAAAAAAAAAAAAATGTGGTAGCCAGTAACGGTTACTTTTGTAGACCAAGGAGGGGGAAATATTATGAAATCACTAAATTCTGAGGTAAAAATTATGGAATCATGAAAAACAGAACACTGCAATACATCACTAGTATTTTGTTGCACCACCTCTAGCTTTTATAACAGCTTGCAGTCTCTGAGGCATGGACTTAGTGAGTGGCAAACAGTACTCTTCATCAATCTGGCTCCAACTTTGTCTGATTGCCGTTGCCAGATCAGCTTTGCAGGTTGGAGCCTTGTCATGGATCAATTTCTTCAACTTCCACCACAGATTTTCAATTTGATTGAGATCCGGACTATTTGCAGGCCATTACATTGACTTTGTGTCTTCTTTCAAGGAATGTTTTCACAGTTTTTGCTCTATGGCAGGATGCATTATCATCTTGATAAATGATTTCCATCATCCCCAAACATCCTTTCAATTGATGGGATAAGAAAAGTGTCCAAAATATCAGTGTAAACTTGGGCATTTATTGAAGATGTAATGACAGCCATCTCACCAGTGCCTTTACCTGACATGCAGCCCCATATCATCAATGACTGTGGAAATTTCCATGTTCTCTTCAGACAGTCATCTTTATAAAGGTCATTGGAACGGCACCAAACAAAAGTTCCAGCACCATCACCTTGCCCAATGCAGATTCACGATTCATCACTGAATATGGCTTTCATCCAGTCATCCACAGTCCACGATTGCTTTTCCTTAGCCCATTGTAACCTTGTTTTTTTCTGTTTAGGTGTTAATGATGGCTTATGTTTAGCTTTTCTGTATGTAAATCCCATTTCCTTTAGGCAGTTTCTTACAGTTCGGTCACAGACATTGACTCCAGTGTCCTCCCATTCGTTCCTCATTTGTTTTGTTGTGCATTTCCTGTTTTGGAGACATATTGCTTTAAGTTTCCGCTCTTGACGCTTTGATGTCTTCCTTGGTCTACCAGTATGTTTGCCTTTAACAACCTTCCATGTTGTTTGTATTTGGACCAGATTTTAGACACAGCTGACTGTGAACAACCAACATCTTTTGCAGCATTGCGTGATGATTTACCCTCTTAAGAGTTTGATAATCCTCTCCTTTGTTTCAATTGACATCTCTCATGTTGGAGCCATGATTCATGTCAGTCCACTTGGTGCAGCAGATCTCCAAGGTGTGATCACTCCTTTTTAGATGCAGACTAACAAGCAGATCTAATTTGATGCAGGTCTTAGTTTTGGGAATGAAAATTTACAGGGTGATTCCATAATTTTTGCCAGAGGTTGTATATGTTGCTTTGTTTTCTTTCAAAGAACTGGATGACGACCAAGACGTCAATCCCTTCTATCTGAGCTGAGGATTCAAACTATTTATCTGTGTAAGGCTGCCTTCACACTTGCAGATGCATCTGCAGCGTTTTGCAGATGCATCTGCAAGTATCAGCATGCAGACCGCGGCCCCTATGTTTATAATAGGGCGCACCGCGGTCTGAAAGCAGCCATTCATTCCTACATGTGTACTGTCAGCAGGCGGATGCCTGCTGACAGATCACACACTCCCGCCCGCACCATGGACGCTACATCTCGCGTCCATGGTGCGGGCGGAAGTGTGTGATCTGTCAGCAGGCATCCGCCTGCTGACGGTACACATATAGGAATGAATGGCTGCTTTCAGACCGCGGTGCGCCCTATTATAAACATAGGGGCCGCGGTCTGCATGCTGATACTTGCAGATGCATCTGCAAAACGCTGCAGATGCATCTGCAAGTGTGAAGCCAGCCTAATTCCTCACATTTATCCTGGTGAATTAATGTGCTTAGATACAGAAGCTGTGCCCTGAAATACTAACTAATTGAATGTTGAGTGGAAGTTAAAGGGAATCTGTCAGGCCCTCTGTGTCCCCAGGAGCAGATCTGTGCCCATATCTATATTCCTGCCTAACAGTCCCTTCATGTAATTCCATACATAAGTGAAAAAAATAATTCCAAAGACTGTTTATGAGATGCTAATGAGGGCTTTGACTGCTGGAGGGGGCGTTAGTTCCCTTACTAATCATCCTACCTAGCATGTTATCACCTCCCTGTGTGACTGTTAGGCAGGGAAATAGATATGGGCTCCTGGTTCTGGGTGCACAGGGGACCTGACGACTTCTCTTCAAGTGTAATGGGACCAACAAAAGGTTAGGAATGAATTCCACCACTTAGGGTGGTTTCACATTGGCGTTCCCCTCCGCAGAACGCTGCGGAGGGGAACCGCCATGTGAGCGCAGCTACCGTAAGCCCTATCTTTATAATGGGGACGCACTGTGCTGCGCTTGACTGCGCATGAACGTGCGCTCCCATTCAGTTGCCTGTGTGATTTGTACGCATGCTTGCGTACAAATCATACATTGTCGTCCGCACCAGGAATGCAACCTGTCGCGTTTCTGGTGCGGACGAGAGTGTGATTTGTACATAGGCATGCGCATGCGTACAAATCACACAGGCAAATGAATGGGAGCGCATGGTCATGCGCAGTCAAGTGCAGCACTGTGCGTCCCCATTATAAAGATAGGGGCTTGCGGTGCCTGCGCTCACATGGCGGTTTCCCTCCACAGAACGCTGTGGAGGGGAACGCAAATATGAAGCCAGCCTTACTGAGTGCAAAGAACGAAAGTGGGTTATACAGCTGTAAACAGGTGCAAGAATGCAACAGCACAGACAATGAGGAGGCGTCAGTAACTGAGCCAACAACACTTTATTTATTTTACAAGTTACCTTTGGCAGAACGTCAGGGAATAGCACAGTAAATGGCAACAAAACTGATTATTTTACAATAAGTGATATAGCAATAGAGATTTGCAAGATTTAAATATAGTAGTACAACTTGCTGAAAACAGGGGAAAGTATATTCTGCATTCTCCACAATTGTAGAACAAACTTTATTTTGTTTCCTATTGGCAAAACAGTACCAATATGGCAAAAAGTGGAGGCGAATGGGGAGCGGCACATCCACTGGTAAAATGTACATTTTCATCTTTATTTATTCCATAGACATTAAAATGTTTTTCTGCCGTCCAGTCAGTCATCTAAAAGAGAGAGAGAATTGGACAGCATAAAAACTTTAATGTCTATGGAATAAATAAAGGAGAAACTATTATTATTTTTATTATATTACTATAGTGCTATTTATTCCATGGCGCTTTACATGGGAAACGTGGCATACATGGACAAGTACAATAATTATGATCAATACAAGGCACAGGTACAGGAGGAGAGAGGACCCTGCCCACGAGGGCTCACAATAATCAATAGTCCAACAATTAATAGTTTCACTCATATACCAATAAAACCAAAATCCCCCAAAAGGACAGAGGAAAAATGAAACAATGTTTCAAATATCAATTGATGATTTTTATTGTTAAATAATTCAAGAGATTCAATAACATATATCTATTGAGGTACCACAATAATCTGAAGGCACTCCTCCTTTAAAACAAAACAATTTTTACAAAAATTCATTACATGATAAAACCAATATCAAAAGGGTGCTGCTGTGTGGCAAAATTTATCTGATGGCTCAAATGTAGGTGTTCCTAAAAAATTCCTTCACCCACTACAGCCAAAGATTGCAGACTCACTAACCGAGGCACATTTACTATCCCCATACACCAATGAGGGGTCCTCTATAAAATAACACAGAGTCCTGCTACTGTTACCTTGGAATCTAGGCTGCACCTCTCATGCCCTGAGGAAGATTTGTGTTTGAAACGATCGTCGGCAGGAGGGGTGAGGAGCCTGTGTGACTGAACGGCAGAGGTGCAGCCTAGATTCCAAGGTAACAGTAGCAGGACTCTGTGTTATTTTATAGAGGACCCCTCATTGGTGTATGGGGATAGTAAATGTGCCTCGGTTAGTGAGTCTGCAATCTTTGGCTGTAGTGGGTGAAGGAATTTTTTAGGAACACCTACATTTGAGCCATCAGATAAATTTTGCCACACAGCAGCACCCTTTTGATATTGGTTTTATCATGTAATGAATTTTTGTAAAAATTGTTTTGTTTTAAAGGAGGAGTGCCTTCAATTATTGTGGTACCTCAATAGATATATGTTATTGAATCCCACGAGGGCTCACAGTCTACAAGAGATGGGTGACCATACAGCGGGGAGGGTAGAGGACCCTGCCCACGAGGGCTCGCAGTCTACAAGGGATGGGTGAGGATACAGTAGGTGAGGAGAGAGGACCCTACCCACGAGGGCTCAGTCTACAAGAATGGGTGAGGATACAGTAGGTGAGGAGAGAGGACCCTGCCCATGTGGGCTCACAGTCTACAAGGGATGGGTGAGGATATGGTGGAGGAGGAGAGAGGACCCTACCCACGAGGGCTCAGTCTACAAGGAATGGGTGAGGATACAGTAGGTGAGGAGAGAGGACCCTGCCCATGTGGGCTCACAGTCTACAAGGGATGGGTGAGGATACAGTAGGTGAGGAGAGAGAACCCTGCCCACGAGGGCTCACAGTCTACAAGGGATGGGTGAGGATGCAGTAGGTGAGGAGAGCGGACCCTGCCCACGAGGGCTCACTGTCTACAAGGGATGGGTGAGGATACAGTAGGTGAGGAGAGAGGACCCTGCCCATGAGGGCTCTCAGTCTACAAGGGATGGGTGAGGATACAGTAGGTGAGGAGAGAGGACCCTGCCCATGAGGGCTCACAGTCTACAAGGGATGGGTGAGGATACAGTAGGTGAGGAGAGAGGACCCTGCCCATGTGGGCTCACAGTCTACAAGGGATGGGTGAGGATACAGTAGGTGAGGAGAGAGAACCCTGCCCACGAGGGCTCACAGTCTACAAGGGATGGGTGAGGATGCAGTAGGTGAGGAGAGCGGACCCTGCCCACGAGGGCTCACAGTCTACAAGGGATGGGTGAGGATGCAGTAGGTGAGGAGAGCGGACCCTGCCCACGAGGGCTCACTGTCTACAAGGGATGGGTGAGGATACAGTAGGTGAGAGGACCCTGCCCACGAGGGCTCACAGTGTAGAATGGATAAGTGAGGATACAGTAGGTGAGGAGACAGGACCCTGCCCACGAGGCCTCACTGTCTAAAATCTCAGTCTTAAATTTAGACTGATTGATTATGTACCACCACAGAGACGAGGTGGCAATAGATTAGCCATTTTAAAAAGAAAAGAACTTGAATGGATTTTTAAATTACAGACATTGAAACCCAATGGTCTGAATGTGGACTTTAAAGTAACTGCTCTGACTTGAAGTGATAATTGATAATGGGACAGTGTGAATAATCCTGTTATAAGTAAATTCCCCATTATTCTTACATCATTCAACCTAGTGGGGATTAGCACTGCTATAATATATTGGATTGTACGTATTGACTCTATTATAATATGAGTTTTGTATTTTGTACTATGTTTTTAATATTTTTTGTTTTATTTGTTTACAGATGGTGCACCTGAATCCTACCCGAAAAAAAGCCAGTCTAATATATATACAAAAAAAAAAGAAGCCTCTGTCTTTCAGGCTGTGTTAGCATAACTAAAAATAAAAATATTTTGAATCATAAAAACTTATGTATATTTTTCTCTTTGAGATCTGGGACCAGGATGAGTGTGTATGATGTGAGTTAGTTGGGTTTAAGTGTGTAGTGGTGACGGTGTGGTGGATTGACCATCTACCACTCTCCCTTCGCTCGCACTAGGGTACCTTGGATACCTTATTTTGGGTTGTCCTGGGTTCCCTTCCTTGCCATGTCTAAATGTATGGCTGGGTTCCCTTTTCTCATAATATTTGAGGTCTTAGTATATTTTTATGCCTGACACTCTGAGTAAATATGCTCTGTGGGCAAAAACCGCTATTTGCCATATTCCAAGATGGCCGCGGTAGATTCGTGCATGCGCAATGGCATTGTAGCGTCAAATGACGCGACACCAGCTCGCGCATGCGCAGTTTTGAACCCGGAAGACGCCGATAACATGGGGCTAGCGTCACACGTGGCTGTGCTAAGGGAAGGATCAGGTAATATGCACTATCTGGTTAAATTACTATTTTGTATACACAGGTGTCACTGATCAGCTTGTTAGTATAGAGATAAGGTATACTGTATTTATAACTTCAGCTGGACTGAAGTATTTAGCACTGTTACTGCACTTTATGGAAAGATCACTGTATGACACTATTCAGCACTTTATATAATGTTTTCTATTGGAATTATATGTACAAATAATCAGGGCCGCACCGTCCATTGGACAAGGTGAGCCCTGTCATTCAGGCGGCAGCCAGCAGGGGAGCGGCAGTGCAGAAGCGGCGCCTCATGCACGCAGCCTCCCACTGTCATGGCGCCGGCCGCTCACCCCGACCGGGGAGAGGGACAGAAGAGGCTCCCACGGCTCAATAGCACCCCCCCCCCCCCCCCCCCCCGTACTCACGGCCGCGGCAATATTGCCGGTGCCGCGGCTCAGGAGGCTCGGGCGGCAGAGGGGCGGCAGTGCTGGGTGCCGCGGCTCAGGCGGCGGAGGGGCTTGGTGCACCCCTGCAAATAATATAATTGCCTATCTGGCTATACATATATATATGATTTTTACTTCATTTGTTGCACTATGCTTGAGGAAGGAGGATCTACTCTGAAACGTTGCACATAAGGCTGGAATAAAGTCCACTTTGAGATGTTATAGGAGTGCTGCCTGTTTTTTTTTTTTTTATTTATTGGAGGACGGATGAAGCACCGTTTATGCTGGAAGTATTGCACCTGTTTTTATTAATAAGGTTGTGCTGATGCTATTTTTATATATAATCTGGTATATATAAAGCACAGTGTGTGTGTATGGGTGTACAGTATGTCCACTAAAGGAATTCGCACCATCACATTTACAATCACAACATTTTGCAGTCACCTCATGTGATTCAGGGAACGTCTATGATGATGTTGTTCTCAGGGGACATTTTACCCCTGTGTCATCCACCAAAAAAGGCGCTACGTTCACACATTGCGTATTTTGTGGCGCTTTTTTGTGGCGCTTTTTTGTGCGTGCTTTTTGCCGCGTTTGTTGGCTGCACAAAAAAGCGCAACAAAATACGCAGGGGCTTTCACACTCTGCACTTTCTTTACCCCAGAAATCGCAGGTGATGTCACAGAGGGGAGGAAGAATCCTGCTTCCTCCTCCCCTCTCTGACAGCTGTGACCGCCCATTAGATTTCACAGTGTATTAATATACACTGCGAAATCTAAATTAAACAAAGCCAAATGTATGTAAAATAAAAAAGAATGAATACTTTACCTGTTCGACGCCTTTTCCCGGTGTCTGGTGCCGAAGACAGGCGATGTGTGTCCTACAAGAGCCTACCAGAGGGGGCGTTCCCGGCGCTGATTGGCCACTCACAGACATGTGATATGTATCACATGACCGCGAGCGGCCAATCAGCGCCTGGAACGCCCCCTGAACAATATCACGGCAGGTCCTGGCAGCACTACACATCACCTGGCCTCGGCACCAGACACCGGGACAAAGGCGTCGGAGAGGTAAGTACTCATTCTTTTTTATTTTACATACACTTGCTTTTGTTTAATTTAGATTTCGCAGTGTATATTAATACACTGCGAAATTTAATGGGGCTGTCACAGAGGGGAGGAGGAAGCAGGATTCCTCCTACCCTCTGTGACATCACAGGGAGAAAGCGCAGGAGCAGCTGCATAAAGAATTGACATCTCAATTCTTTACGCAACTGCGCTTTCTGCCATAAAAAGCACTGCGTATTTTTACGCAGTGTCTGCACGGCAAAATGAATTTCCCATTCACTTTGCTGGCAGACACAAAGCACATTGCGTATTTTGAAAAGCGCAAGTAAAAAAGCGCACAAAAATATGCAATGTGTGAACGCAGCCTTATACTGTTTGTGTGAGGTAATAGTGAACTATGTGCCCATATATGGTTATAGTATTCTGTGTCCCTCTAGGTGATAGTGCCCCCTGTGCCCATATATGGTTAAAGTACTCTGTCTCCCTCTAGGTGATAGTGCCCCCTGTGCCCATATAATAATAGTATTATGTGTTATTCATGATGATAGTGCCCCCTGTGCCCATATATGGTTAAAGTACTCTGTCTCCCTCTAGGTGATAGTGCCCCCTGTGCCCATATATAGTTAAAGTACTCTGTCTCCCTCTAGGTGATAGTGCCCCCTGTGCCCATATATGGTAATAGTACTCTGTGTCCCTCATGGTGATAGTGCCCCCTGTGCCCATATAATAATAGTATTGTGTTATTCATGGTGATAGTGCCCCCTGTGCCCATATATGGTAATAGTATTATGTAATTCTCAGGGTAATAGTGCCCCCTGTGCCCATATATGGTAATAGTATTATGTGGTTCTCATGGTAATAGTGCCCCCTGTGCCCATATATGGTAATAGTATTATGTGGTTCTCATGGTAATAGTGCCCCCTGTGCCCATATATGGTAATAGTATTATGTGGTTCTCATGGTAATAGTGCCCCCTGTGCCCATATATGGTAATAGTATTATGTGGTTCTCATGGTAATAGTGCCCCCTGTGCCCATATATGGTAATAGTATTATGTGGTTCTCATGGTAATAGTGCCCCCTGTGCCCATATATGGTAATAGTATTATGTGGTTCTCATGGTAATAGTGCCCCCTGTGCCCATATATGGTAATAGTATTATGTGGTTCTCATGGTAATAGTGCCCCCTGTGCCCATATATGATATGTGTGGAGACAAAAGAGATACAGGGAGCGCACAATGAGTAACACTTGGTGGTCTAGTGGGGACAATGGTTAGAATGGTGGGGGGATTAGCTGCTCACCTGGCGTTTTTTGTGCACCTCTGCACAACGTGGGTAATAGGCTCTGCTGTAAGAACGCAGCGCTGGGTCCTCTATTTCCTGGTCCGGATCACGTGAGAGAAACTCCGGTCATGTGACGGCCGTGTCACCGGTCACGTCACCACAGGTCCTTCAATGAAGCTAATGCAGTGAATCAGGACTCCAGCAGCTCCAGCCACATACCACAGAGGGGATTGGCAATATTTGAGGAGGAAAATTGTGGTCAATAATGAGCGCTTGGGGACAAAAGACCAAGGGGATTGCACTAAATGGTTAACAAACCTCTCTATTAACCACTACGTGTTTCTACAGCAGACCGCTGTCTTCTTCATGTGGATTTTCCATCAAATCACCTGAGGAAGACAGCGGTCTGCTCTAGAAACTAAATAGAGAGGTTTGTTAACCATTTAATGCAATCCCCTTGGTCTTTTGTTTCTAAGCGCTCATTATTGACCACAATTTTCCTCCTCACATATATGATAATAGTACTTTATGTCCCTCATGGTAATAGTGGGAAATCAGATTCATGAAACTATATTAGCCCATGCACAAAAATGTGCCCCAAGCAGAAAATACCAAGTACACTGCTGGAGGTCGCACACAGCCCCCAGCATACGACAGCAGGTCACACACAGCCCCAAGTATACAGCAGGAAAACGCATGCAGCCCCCAGCATACCACAGCAGGCCACACACAACACCAAGTATACAGCAGGAAAACGCACGCAGCCCCCAGCATACAACAGCAGGCCACACACAACCCCAAGTATACAGCAGGAAAACGCACGCAGCCCCCAGCATACAACAGCAGGCCACACACAACACCAAGTATACAGCAGGAAAACGCACGCAGCCCCCAGCATACAACAGCAGGCTACACACAACACCAAGTATACAGCAGGAAAACGCATGCAGCCCCCAGCATACAACAGCAGGCTACACACAACACCAAGTATACAGCAGGAAAACGCATGCAGCCCCCAGCATACGACAGCAGGCCACACACAACCCAAGTATACAGCAGGAAAACGCATGCAGCCCCCAGCATACAACAGCAGGCCACACACAACACCAAGTATACAGCAGGAAAACGCACGCAGCCCCCAGCATACAACAGCAGGCCACACACAACCGCAAGTATACAGCAGGAAAACGCATGCAGCCCCCAGCATACGACAGCAGGCCACACACAACACCAAGTATACAGCAGGAAAACGCACGCAGCCCCCAGCATACAACAGCAGGCCACACACAACCCCAAGTATACAGCAGGAAAACGCACGCAGCCCCCAGCATACAACAGCAGGCCACACACAGCCCAAGTATACAGCAGGAAAACGCACGCAGCCCCCAGCATACAACAGCAGGCCACACACAACCGCAAGTATACAGCAGGAAAACGCATGCAGCCGCCAGCATACAACACCAAGTATACAGCAGGAGAAGGGGAAGAGTGAAAGAAACGTGTATTTAGGACTGGGATCCAGAACAGATAACTCCATTAAATTGAAAAAAGATGTATTTATTAAACATTCAACAAATTGCATCAGAAAGACCAAGACACAATAAACGGTTAAAAACAATTAAAAAGGTGAAAGAATCACCATCACATAAACTCCAAGCTCGTGTGTATACTGGTCAAAGTATCACAAATAATATATACTGAATATCCATCAGATAAATGTCATAGAGCCCATTTGAAGATCCTTTGAAGACCTCTATTCTCTTTTGTCATGGACTTTACGGCTAATACACATTAACTACTTGAATTGACTTTGCAGATTTAATTATGGAAAAACATGAACTAGTCTTATGGCATAGTTCATGATTGCCAGTACATGTTTGAATTTCCAAACATGCCCATTCTAAACATGTAGAACTAATAGTATTTTTAGGGCTTGTTGTTTTTGATATTGTCTGGTTACAACTTTTTTGCTTACTTATTGGTTTGAGGCTTGTATCCAACCTTTTCTAGATCTAGATTATTTTCTTTCTTGACATTTTTCAATGACTCTCACTAAACTTCCTTATGGAGGGAATTCACTCCCTTGTAGTGATGAGCGAGTACTAAAATGCTCGGGTGCTCGATGCTCGGGCCGAGCATCCCAAGATACTCGTGTACTCGACCCGAGCACCGAGCCCAATGTTATCCTATGGGAGACCCGAGTATTTTTCTCATAAATGATGTTTATTAACTTTTCAAACTTAAACATCGTAATATACAAAGGAAGGGGATAAACAGCCCCACGTATATCATATGATTCCGTGCATCAGAATATATATACAGGGCGAGTACATAATGGGGGAAGAGGGGGAAATGGAATACATAAGGATAGACAGAAACATCCGGGGAAATCCATATAGAAGGGGGGGAAAGAGCAGGCAAAAGTAAAGAGGGAGAAGAAAAGAGGACAGAGGGCTGCCATTCAGCTGTGTATATCAGGTCAGCAATTGGGTTTCATTCCCACACGCCCCACCCCAAAACCTTCTTAGGGCGGCTTCAGACTGCGGCAGCGTCCGGTCCGGGGCTGTCAGGAGTGACAGCCTGGACCGGAGTTGTGCTGCATAGAATCCTGTCGGGCTGCACGGAGCTGGATCCCGGCGGGTGTTAATTACCTGCTATCCGGCTGCTGTGTCGCCGGATGAATCCTGCAGAAGTGGGGAATTGTCTGCCGATTCCAAAACCGGTGCATGCAACGTTTTGGAATCGGCAGAAAATACCCACTTCTGCACGATTCATCCGGCGACACAGCAGCCGGATAGCAGGTAATTAACACCCGCCGGGATCCAGCTCCGTGCAGCCCGATAGTAATCTATGGAGGAAAACTCCGGTCCAGGCTGTCACTTCTGACAGCCCCGGACCGGACGCTGCCGCAGTGTGAAGGCAGCCTTACCCCTCCAGGAAGGGGGGAGGCCAAGGGATGAGAGGCCCAGCATTCCCATGCGTCTCCCACGTATCTCCTGTGTCCAATGTCCATTGCTAAAAAGTATTCGTATGTGAACATAAGATTCAGCCGGGACGTCAAATCGTTCAGCGCAGGGGGGTTAGGGGATTTCCATTTTGCCGCAATGGCCTGTCTAGCTGCTATCAGTACAAAAGTGGCGACGTATCGTGAGACTGGGGGCAAACCCTCCAAACCGATGTGCAGAAGCGCCTCGAGTATTTTTCTGACATGACCCCCGGCAGCATGGAAAAAGCCTAAAAATGTCACAAAAGTATCAGAACAGTGCTGAAATGACATGGGAACAGCATTTCAGACCCCAAGGTCACTGCTGTCAACAATGTTGTCAGACCATTACGCCACTTTTAGGGACTGTCAGGAAAACGTTACAAAATGAAACCAAAACAGATTTTCATGGAAAAAATATTGCGGGCTCATACCCACTTGTGAGACAGAGTTGGTGTATGTTAGTTTTTTGGATTATATCAAAGATTTTTTTTTTTAAATTGTGTGGCACACCAATGCCCCTGGAAAGAGACGTAAATGAAGGACTCTAAATAATGTGCCCATTGTAAACCAGTGTGTCTTTTTTAGTATTGCCCTAGGCAGGGAAGCCATAAATTGGGAGATACCAATATGCCCCTGGATAGAGGCGTGCATGAGGGCCTTTTTAAAAAATGTGCCCATTGTAAGCAAGTGTATCTGCTGTAGTATTGCTCTAGGCAGGGAAGCCATAAATTGGGAGACACCAATATGCCCCTGGATAGAGGCGTGCATGAGGGCCTTATAAACTAATGTGCCCATTTGAAGCAAGTGAGTCTGCTGTACTATTTCCCTAGTCAGGGAAGCCAAAAATTGGGAGGCATTGCGATGCCCCTGGGATGAAACATGGAGGAGAGCCTCTAAATATTGTTCCCATTACAAAGGAGCTGGTCTCCTGTACTTGTAATGCCCATTCTGGAAGCATGGACTAAAACATTTACCCCTGGGGGGTATACATGAAGCTAATGCCTAACTTTAGAACGGTTAGGTGCATCATCATCATAAATATGATGTCCAAAAATTATGCTTTTGTGGCTTCATGAACCACGGTCACACTGATTAAATGATGGTGGCAGATGAGGAGAAGGAGGAGCAGTACAGCAAGTAGCCAAACACGTGAAGTCTGTACCGATGTGTGGGTGTGCGGAGGTGCATGGGAATCTACCGGCACCAAATTTAAACTCCGCTATCATTTGGTGGCGGTGTGGTGAAGTCAGGCCCAATCCAACCCTTGTTCATCTTGATTAAAGTCAGCCTGTCAGCATTTTCAGTTGACAGGCGGGTGCGTTTATCTGTAACTAAAAACACGCTCTGACAAAACGCTAGCGGCAGGGCAGGCCAGGACTTCCAAGGCATAGAGAGTCAATTCCTGCACGTGACCAGCTTGGATACCCAATAATTATAAGGCACAGAGGAGTCTAGGAGCACTTTAGTACGATCAGCAAGGTACTCCCTCAGCATCTTTGCAAACTTTGCATTCCTTGTGACACTACCCGCACCTCAGGGCCTGTGGTATGGGAGGTGCTGAGAAAAGTGTCCCAGATCTTTGAGAGTGTTCCCCTACCTCTGCTGGATTGTACTTGTGCCTCTCTCTGCTGGACACCTTGGTTGTCCAAAGAATCGTGACCTCTGCCGCTACCGTTTTCAGAAGGGAATTTTTTTAATAATTCCGCCACTAGGGCCTTCTGGTACTGCAGCATTTTTGTAGACCTCTCCGCTTCGGGGAAAAAGAGAAATAAAGTTCTCTTTGTAGCGTGGGTCTAAAAGTGTCACCAACCAGTAATGAGTGTCCGTCAATATCTTGATAACACGAGGGTCACGACACAGGCAGCGTAACATAAAGTCAGCCATGTGCGCTAGACTGTTAACAGTCAAGACTTCTGGATCCTCCCCAACAGCATGACTGGCCATGCTGACCTCCTCCTCCTCTTCCTCCTCCTCCTCTCCCCTGTCCTCTGGCCATCCCCGCTCAACCGACGGTCAGACGGTTGTGCATGTATTACCGTCAATTCCAAATGAAAGTAGCTCAATTTCTTCTTCCTCCTCCTCGTCATAGTCCTCCAATGCACGTTGGGATGAGATGAGGCTGGGCGTAATCACCCAGTATGTTTTCTTGCTGCAACTCATCCTGCTCCACCTGCAATACATCGTCTTTGATTTTGAGCAGAGAGCGTTTTAGAAGACAGAGAAGCGGGATGGTGACGCGAATGATGGTGTTATCGCCGCTCACCATCTTGGTGGAGTCCTCAAAGTTTTGGAGGACGGTACATATGTTGGACATCCATGTTCACTCCTGAGGTCTTATGTGTGGAGTTTGAACCGTATACCGACGGCCTAGTTGATGCTGGTACTCAACAACTGCCCTCTTCTGCTCACAAATCTTGACCAACATGTGCAGTGTGGAATTCCAACGCGTGGGGACATCACACACCAGTCTGTGGGCCGGAAGACGAAAACGCCGCTGAAAGCCGGCAAGGGCGGGAGAAGCAGTAGGTGACTTTCTGAAATGGGCACAAAGGTGGCGTACTTTGATGAGCAGATCAGACAGCTCCGGGTAGGATTTAATAAACCGCTGAACCACGAGGTTGAGCACATGGGCCACGCATGGAACATGTGTCAGCTCGCCTCACCACAGAGCCGCCACCAGGTTCCGGGCATTGTCACACGCGACCATGCCTGGCTGTAGGTTCAGAGGTGTGAGCCAGTGATCTGCCTGCTGTTTCAGAGCTGTCCACAACTCTTCAGCGTTGTGGGGTTTGTCACCTATGCATATTAGCTTCAGCACAGCTTGTTGCCGCTTAACTGAGGCAGTGCTGCAGTGCTTCCAGCTTGGGACTGGTGTGGAGGGTGAAGTGGAGGAAGAGGAGGAGGAGGCTGAGGAGCATGACGTGCCAGAGCTGTACACTGTGGGTGAAACCCTGACAGAGTTAGGGTCTGCAATCCTTGGTGTCGGAAGGACGTGTTCCGTCCCAAGGTCAGACTGGGTCCCAGCTTCCACAATATTAACCCTGTGTGCCGTCAGAGAGATGTACCGGCCCTGCCCGCAAGCACTTGTCCACGTGTCCGTGGTTAGGTGGACTTTGCCTGAAACTGCGTTGTTAAGGGCATGTATGATGTTTTGGGACACGTGCTTATGTAATGCGGGGACGGCACACCGGGAAAAATAGTGTCGGCTAGGGACCAAGTAACGTGGGAAAGCCGCTGCCATCAGGTTGCGGAATGCTTCCGTCTCCACCAGCCTAAAAGGCAACATTTCCAGCGCAAGCAGTCGCGAAATGTGTGCATGTGGGGCATTGGCAGCGTATTTGCGCCTGCGTTCCAAAGATTGGGGTATGGATAACTGAACGCTTCGCTGGGACAAGGACGTGGCTGATGATGGTGCTACTTCTGCTTGTGCAAGTACAGGGGAAGGACAGGAGGCATCTTCGCCTGCAGTATGGACAGGGGATTGGCTTGCACGCACAACAGTGGAAGACGCAGCGGTGTCACCCGCAGACAATGCTCTTGTACTCTGCTGTACATCCCACAAAGTCGGGTGCTTTGCTGCCAAGCGCCTGATCATGCTGGTGGTGGTCAGGCTGCTAGTTTTGCTACCCCTGCTGATGGTGGCATGGCAGGTGTAGCAAATGGACTTTTTTGAATTATCTGCAGACACCTTAAAAAACAGAAACCATGAAACAAGCGACAAACATCTGTATAAATGATTTATTTTAATTAAGAAAGACAAGGACGACATACACAGAGGAAGGACAACCCACAAAGGGAGGCTCCTGTGGTAAATTTGTTCAAAATGATATTTCACATGTCAAAAATACATTTACCATGACAAGGGATATTTACAACTCACTGTCACCAGCAAAAAACCTAATGCAGTATGTATAGAAAATTGATCACTATATGTAATTAGTAAAAAGTGAACAATAACCATAAATTCATTAAAGTGCAAGTGCTTAATGTCTATTCATACTGCAAAGGAAAAGATAGCTGGTGTAGGTATACAAATGATGTTACCAGCATCTAGTTGAACAACAACTAATGTCCACATATACAT
The DNA here is from genome assembly GCA_033576535.1 of Allobates femoralis. Lineage (NCBI taxonomy): Eukaryota > Metazoa > Chordata > Amphibia > Anura > Aromobatidae > Allobates > Allobates femoralis. Next base: position 41,067 of record JARQOC010000351.1, read on the forward strand.
CAAGTATTAGTAAATGACATAAGGTTTAGTGCATAAATACAATTTTAACACAGCATTATCCAGCCCATAACAAGGGCAGGTATGAAAGAATCCAAGCAAAACCTATGTAAAGTATACCTATCAGAAGAGCAAGGGCAAATAATGATATTACATCAGTGAAGAAAATCCTCACCACAGTTAATATACCATCAGGAGCCTCACACCCCGATGGCCATTTCGCAACCTTCGTCAGGGGGCAAGTGAATAGAGCACAGCGTGCGATTTAAAAAGGCCGGCCGGCGGATTGATCATTATGTTCAGCTGTGTTATTGACGCGCAATCGCTGTAGTGGAGACAGCGAGCGGAAGTGTGGCCTCGTCATCGCCAAGCGCGGGCGCGTGTAAACACGCAGCCGCGAGTAGCGAGTCGGAGGCCGACACGTCATACCGCTCGGCTGTTCCCCAGCAACACAGACGCGCATCGCGGCTGATCATGTGATCCTAGTGTTTACTTTTTGTTGAAGCAGCGAATCGCACTCCGGATCGTACATTGCGATCCTACAGACAAAAATGACAATGGAAAGAGAAACAAACGCTCACATAAGAAATAGTTCATTACATGATTATAATTAAGGACCGATATTGGCCTCAGATAAATAGAATATATTCACAGAGCAATACAGCAGTAATACAGTAAATATATAACATCAAGTGCAGCATTGTTGAATTACAGAATTTCATACATGTATAGAACATTAATCTGTTACACTGCATAACTCAAATAGCTGTACATTACAACATAATATATCCCAATTCATAGAAGATCAATTAGTCGATCCATGATTGATGAACCCATCATTAGACCATGTGAGTGATATTCTTATCCACATCAGATGCAACAAAAAGCCGGCGTGCCTATATGTAAAAGATAAATTAAAAAGCCTGATAAATTTACAGGTGATATGAAACAGAAACAATGCAGATCAAAGATATGGAGCAAAGCTAATATTCTCATTTAAACCAATGGGGCGCAATGTACCGAGCAACCAAATCCACTTTGTCTCTAGCATAGCTACACGTTTGGACAACGGCCCACCACGAATCCCCAGATCCACGGAGTCAATACCTCTCACTTTCAACAGATCCCCTTGTGACTGATGATGCTCAAAGAAATGTCTAGGGAGTGTTTTCAAAGTTCTTACGTCTACACAATCTTTCGCTGCCTCAATGGCCAGAACGTGTTCACGCACCCGAATTTTTAAAGCTCGCGTAGTGAGACCTACGTATATTTTTGGGCATGGACAGGTAGCATAGTAGATAACGCCTACGGTATTACACGAGATCTTTTTCCGGATTTGATAAGTCTTGGTGCCCCCTGCATTCGAAAATGTGTCAGTTTTTAATATGTTGGGGCATGAGACACACTTTCCACAGGGACTACAGCCCAATGTCCGGGGCATATGATCTAAAAAAGTGGTACGGGCATTTTTAGTGTAGTGACTGGGCACAAGATGGTCCCGCAAGTTTTTTGACCTTCTAATTGCGACCATTGGTCTTGATGGGAGTATTTTGGATAAGGTACCATCGGTGAGTAAAATAGGCCAAGCCTTATCCAAACACCTCCTCATTTGGTCAAACTGGCCATGAAATGTTGTTACAAATCTCACGTTTCCATCACGTGCCCGAGGTCTCGTGTTATAGAGCAGGTCATTACGTATGGCATGTTTTGCCTTGTTAGCAGCAAATTTGACAGAACGGTGGCTATACCCTCGCGCCAGAAATCGCTGTTTTAATTCCTCGGCACGAAGCGCATAGTCACTCTCAGTGGAACAAATTCTCCTGAGTCGGAGAAATTGACCCACTGGAACAGCACGTATCATGTACGCTGGATGGGAAGAGGAGGCATGGAGGAGAGCGTTAGAGGAAGTAGGTTTCCTGAAGATGTCGGTGCACAGCCGGCCATCTAACCCCCTCCTCACGGAAACATCGAGGAAATCAGCCTTATTTTTATCTATAAAATATGTAATTTTAATATTAACTTCATTATTATTTAGTGTATCTATCAAAACATGAAGTTCAGATTCTGAGCCATGCCAGATCAAAAAGATGTCGTCGATGTACCGTGCCCAAAGATTGACACGGCACATCGACGGCAGCCGATCTGACATGAAGAGGTCCCTTTCCCACAGCCCCAGGAACAGATTAGCATATGAGGGCGCAAACGACGCCCCCATTGCTGTTCCCTGGAGCTGTAGAAAGAAGGACCCCTTGAATATAAAGAAATTGTGCGTAAGGCTGAATTCCAAGAGCTCCAAGACAAGGGAGATGATGTCCGCAGGCAGCATCGACATCTCCAGGAAATATTTAGTGGCTCTCAATCCATCCGCATGCCTGATACTTGTGTATAAGGATTCAACATCACAAGTAACCAGGGATGCATCATCTTCAATCTGGAGAGAGTCTACCTTTTTCAAGAACTCGTTTGTGTCTTTGATAAAGGACGGAAGATTGGCCACTAATGGCTGAAGTTTAGAATCTATCCATTTACCTATGTTTTCCAAATAGTTTCCTGATCCAGACACAATCGGTCTGCCCGGAGGTGTTAACGGGTCTTTATGGATCTTGGGCAAGAAATACAGGGTGGGTACCACGGGATCTGTCACCACCAATGCCGACATCAATTTATTGGTGATAGTGCCATTGTCATTTGCAGCTTTTAATATTGGCAACAGTTGTTGAGAGAAAGAGGTAGCCGGATTATAGGTTAATTTTCTATAACACGTTTTATTATTCAGATGTCTGTAAGCCTCTTTCTCATATTTATCTACTGGCCAAATGACCACACTACCACCTTTATCGGCCGGATTTATTATGATGTCAGGCAGATCCCGTAGCACACCCAGTCTTGCTCTCTCTTTGTTGTTTAGATTATCATTCTGAATATTTTCAGGGATTTTCTCAAAGAGTTTGCTTGCCACCTGCACAAACACGTCAATGGTTGGGCAGGTGGAAAGCAAAGGGAAACATTTAGAGCGGGGTCGGATAGTAGGAGGGATCTTACCTCCTTCTGCCATGTTCTCATTGGCCAAATCGTCCAGATCTTCCAAAGTCACTTCTTCTTTTTCTGTCGGAAAAAGAGAGTTCTTAACAGGGTCAAAGAAGTGTCTTTTAAACAACAAGGATCTCGCAAATAGATGGAGGTCCTTGATTGCCAAAAACCGGTTAAAACGAGATACCGGAGCAAAGGACAGTCCTCTCTCCAGAAGAGATATATCATGAGATGACAAAGCATATTTGCTCAGGTTAATTACCTTAGTCCCTTTCTTGCCACCCTGTCCACCGTACCGCCGATTGGGTTTAAACGTAATATCCTGTTTCCGTTGTAAGGTCATTCCAGATCTTGTGACAATAGAGGATATTGACACATCGGATTGATCGCTTAGCGAAGAGATAGACACCGTAGATGTGCTTGGACGTAGTGGGGGTTGTCCAAGGAGCTGCATCGGGCGTCCTCACTCTGCATGTCCTCCTGCCAGGTTGGGTCAGTTACTGGATCATCCACCATGTCCTCTTCTAGTTCCGCACACTGGTCCTCCTCCTGACTTTCTGGCAATTGTGTCTCATCGTTGTCCACCCCTTGCTGAGACACGTTTCCACCGTTGCCTTTGTGAGACCGTGCCTGCTCAAATATTTGGGCATCAGTACATACGATCTCCTCATGAACCACTTCGACTGGAGCTGGCGAGAGGCCAGAATCTGCGAATGGATAAGTGAACAGCTCTTCAGAGTGTCCAAGTGTGGGATCAGTTATGTCTGGGTCCGGGCACTCGGCATGGGGGGAGGAAGAGGATCAGGGTGTGGAATGTGCAGTCCACTCTCACAGCTACTGACACTTGACCGTGTTGAAGACAGGGTATTTGAGGTGGTGCCAAACTGACTGGAAGCATTATCCGCTATCCAACTAACAACCTGTTGACACTGGTCTTGGTTTAATAGTGGAGTACTGCTGCGTTCACCTAGAAATTGTGACAAGAAAGTCGAGCGAGATGATGTGGCCGTTTGTTGTGGCGCAATTCGAGCTTGCACACGGGCTCGCCCTCTGCCTGCACCACCATCATGTCCAGTTCCTTGTCCCTTGCCACCGGACTTGCACATTTTCAATCTGGTGTCTGGTGCTGACTGTATACAGCTAAATTAGTGCAGACAAGAGTAGGTATTTAGCACAAGGCTTTTGGTGTACCCTAATTAACGCTGCTACCTAGAGGAGCAGCACTGAGATGCAAGTTTAGTGCAGACAAGAGTATGTTTTTAGCACGACCCTAAGTTTTGAAATTAAGGCCCTGCAGGTGGACTAGTCAGACACAAACGCTGACTACAATAGCGTGTCTTTTGGCGTATCCTAATTTACACTGCAACAGACAGTAGCAGCACTTAACCTTCCTAGCGGTATTCCCGAGCCTGACTCGGGGTTAACATTCACTGCCAGAAGCAGTAACCCCGAGTTAAGCTCGGGCTTACCCGCGGTCGCGGCAGATGCGGGTGAAAAACCGCATCTGCCGCACTTGCCGCATAGCCACCGCACTTGCGGCGCGGTTGCGGTAATCGCCACAGTAAGTATAGGGGGACTTGCAGTCGGCAAGTGCGGTTTTGCACTTGCGGCAGGTGCGGCCGCGAAAAAAAACGCATTTGCCGCAAGTGCAAAACCGCACTTGCCACACCTGCCGCAAGTCCCCCTATACTTACTATGGCGATTACCGCAACCGCGCCGCAAGTGCGGCGGCAAGTGCGGCAGATGCGTTTTTTTCACTGCATCTGCCGCGACCGCGGGTAAGCCTGAGCTTGACTCGGGGTTACCGCTTCTGGCAGTGAATGTTAACCCCTAGTCAGGCTCGGGAATACCGCTAGGAAGGCTAGAGTCTTCTTTGATCAGGTAATTACTAAGAATTGCAGGCCTACTGTACAGAACACCAAATTTCCATGCCAAAAAATGGTACCGCTTTTAGCACAAAATTCCTGACATAATCATACCGCCAGGGAGGTTAAGATGCAAATTTAGTGCAGGCAAGAGTAGGTTTTTAGCACAAGGCTTTTGGTGTACCCTAATTAACGCTGCAACCTAAAGTAACAGCACTTAGATGCACATTTAGTGCAGACAAGAGTAGGTTTTTAGCACGAGGCTTTTGGTGTACCCTAATTAACGCTGCAACCTACAGTAGCAGCAATTAGATGCTAAATTAGTGCAGAGAAGAGTTGTTTTTTTAGCACAAGGCTTTGGGTGTACCCTAATTTGAGCTAAAACCTACTCCTGCCTATTGTGAGCTAAATAAATCCCTAAAAGCACGGTTTTTGGGATGGATGAGCCTGGAAACCAGCCCCAAATGTGATGCAGGCTGGTATACTGGCACAGCGAAGTTTGGTAGATACCCTGCCTCCCTGCCTGCCTGTATACTGCTCTAGTAATCCTCAGAAGGACTGTTGTGGTAAATAGACTGGCAGCCCTGTGCCTACACTAGCTGTAAGGCCACAAATCTGTCCCTCAATCAGCAGCAGCTTCCCTACACTGACTGTCTAATGGCGCAGAGTGACGACACAGCGCGGTCTGGCCTTATAAAGACCTGATGACGCTCTGCGGCCAGAAAATCACTGTAATGCCACAACCAACATGGCTGTGGCATTACAGTGTCTGTCAGCCAATCCCTGCATGCGGGCTGGCTCTGAAAAGAGTGCCAACATGCAGGGAGGTGGACTCCGAGCATAGCAAGAGTATCGCGAGATTACTCGGTACTCGCCGAGTAGCCCGAGTACCGTGATATTCGTGCGAGTACCGAGTAGTGACAAGCATACTCGCTCATCTCTACTTCTAATCCTTCACTAGTACATCATTCAGACCACCAGGGTATAAACTCTGTAGTCTGAAGATCCAATACGTTTCCTTCTTATGTAAAAGCAGACTGCGCGCACACAGACCCCAGTATACAGCAGGAGGCCGCACACAGACCCCAGTATACAGCAGCAAGCCACGCAAAGCCCATCCAGGAAGAGACTGGAACCTTGCCCCACGCCGAGCACCGAGGCTGAGGCTCCAAGCAGCTGAGCCCTGGATCCCTGCACAAGTGAAGGGAAACTGAAAGTGGGAGAGATTCAGGGGCGGATCTACCGTGGTGTAGCTGCACCAGGGCCCCGACCAGCTATGGGTCCCCTGAAGGCTCCAGCGGCGGGTCCGTTCCCCTTTCTGACAGGATGTGTGCTTCTCTAGCATCATTCAATGTGAGTCCCCTGGAGGGGGGGTGCTGCCGGGTTTCAGCCGCGCCGAACACCCGCAGCATCGTTCTGACATTCAGTCCTGGGGGGTGCTCTGCTGATAGGTTACAGCGCCGCCGCCCGCCCGCAGTATTCTAGCTATCAGTAAGGAGGGGAGAGCAGGGGGCTGCTGTTGGATTGCAGCACAGCAGCATTCAGTGAGGCAGAGGGGACTGGGAGAGTCGGCGCTGCTTTACTTCCGGCCTCTTCCGTGGAGGCAGGAGAATCACACCCTCTCCAGAAGACAATGAGACGGTGAGCAAGCTCTGGAGGTGACTGAGGGCTCCAAGTAAGAGCTAGGGGGATAAGCTTGGATGCATCAAGGAAGGGGGGTCCTGGTCCTGGGCCCCCAGGAACCCCCCTTCGGGAGGTGGGTCCTGGGGGAGAAGCTCGGCTGCATCATGAAAGGGGGGGGTCCCTTCCGTGATGCAGCCGAGCTTCTCCCCCAGGCATATAGGGTGAGAAGCACTATGAAGAAAGTGAGCCGCACACACGGGAAAGCATTACAAAAGAATGGAGAACAGAGGGGTGGCTATCTACTTACATAATGGCCATATGTTGACCGCACTTCCGTTACCGTATCCCAGAATGCAAGGCGGGGACGGAAGTGCGCCTGCCGTCATATTGGATATGGGTACTGCCGCACATCCCACCGCCAGTAGCTGCCATGCCCACCACCAGCCACCAGCACCGGACTGCTCCCAGCTGCACATCCCGCCGCCAGCAGCCGCCATGGCCAGCACCAGCCACCAGACCGCTCCCACTGCACATCTCGCCGCCAGCAGCTGCCATGCCCAGTACCAGCCACCGCCACCGGACCGCTCCCCGAAGCCCAGCCAGGCACAGGGGGAGCTCCAACATCCACCATGGAGCCCCCATCTGACCCTATGGTCCTCCACCATTATTCCCCTCCATCCTGCGCTGACCACCTCATTTCCGGTTCAAGCTTCCATCAACGATGGGTGGGACCGGGTGAGACCGGAAGGGGGTGTGTAGGTGTGTGTCTGTGTGTGTAGGTGTGTGTGTGTGTCCACTTAGCCGCCCCCTGCATTCTGCCGCCGCACCGATCCTCGCCCTTCCATGCGATAGCATCAGGCACACATCTAGTATATATATATCCTCCTTGAGGCTGTCTTGGGCTATATATTTTATACCAAGCTATTCTGGGCTGCATATATTAACTGGAGGCTGTTTTTGGTCTGTATATATTACTTGGAGGCTATGCTGGGCTGCATATATTACCTGGAGGCTGTGCTAGTCTGTATACATTACCTAGAGGCTGTGCTGGGCTGTAGTGTATTTGTTACCTGGCAGCTGTGCTGGACTGTATATGTTACCTGTAGGCTGTGCTGGGCTGTATATATTACCTGGCGGCTGTGCTGGGCTGTATATATTACCTGGCGGCTGTGCTGGGCTGTATATATTACCTGGCGGCTGTGCTGGGCTGTATATATTACCTGGAGGCTGTGGTGGACTGTATATATTAGGCTGTGATGGACTGTATAATTACTTGGAGGCTGTGGTAGACTGTTTATATTACCTGTAGGCTGTGCTGGGCTGTATATATTACCTGGAGGCTGTGGTGGACTGTATATATTAGGCTGTGATGGACTGTATAATTACTTGGAGGCTGTGGTGGACTGTTTATATTACCTGTAGGCTGTGCTGGGCTGTATATATTACCTGGATGCTGTGGTGGACTGTATATATTAGGCTGTGATGGACTGTATAATTACTTGGAGGCTGTAGTGGACTGTTTATATTACCTGGAGGCTGTGCTGGGCTGTATATATTACCTGGAGGCTGTGGTGGACTGTATATATTAGGCTGTGATGGACTGTATAATTACTTGGAGGCTGTGCTGGGCTGTATATATTACCTGGAGGCTGTGGTGGACTGTATATATTAGGCTGTGCTGGGCTGTATCTATTACCTGGAGGCTGTGGTGGACTGTATATATTAACTGGAGGCTATGCTGAGTTGGGGCGTGACTGCTGATGTCATGCTGATTAACAGACAGGACCCCACTACATAACTGTGTGGAGACAGCTGTTCATCAGCATGATGTTATCAGTCACTCCCCTTCAACAGAGCAGCCTATAAGATTTAAGGCCTTTTCACACCAGCGTTTACCTGATGTTTGCGGCCAATCCAGCAGGTGGCACCGCATCTGCCGGATTGGCCACATAACGGCTGACTTGTGGCCCGGATGCGGCAAGCCCCATGCATTGTATATGGGACTTGCAAATCTGCCAGGTGCGGCACTTGCAGCCAAGCATGGGGCGTGCCGCATCCAGACCACAAGTCGGCCGTTATGCAGCATCACCTGCTGGATCGGCCACAAACATCCGCTTGCCGCTGATGAAAGGGGCCTAAGAGCTGTGTATTGACATGAAGCAGCAGAATCACTGGCTGGAGGAGGTTTGTGACAGACCTATGCAAGTGGTAGGTAGAACGGGAGGTAACAACTATCTTCCTATTAGTTTTTAGGATTATATTAAAAAAATTAAACAACTTTACTATTTAGATTTGATGGTTGCGTTGTAAATAAATATTACAATCTATATGTTTACATTACTTTGTTGCCATTACGAGGGGCGGGGATGGGGGGGCCCCGAAAAAATTTCTTGCAGCGCCCCCCACTACAGTCTGGGTCTGCCCCTGGAGAGATTAACACATTGAGGGGAAAGCCAGCAGGAGCTGTTTAAGGTATTGTGCCTATCATTGCCTGAGAATGATATTGATGTATACAGCCACATGTAAGGAGTGAAACATAGCAGCAAAGCTAATGGTTAAGGTGTCGCTGTGTACTCCTATGGGAAACATATGCCAGCATTAACAACAGAATGTTTTTACACACACCTTGGTGGTAACAAAGAAGCTTGTTGTACCAAGTAATGTTAAAAACAGCACATATATTCTTAGTTAATCAATGATAAATTAACATATTTTTATTTAGTCCACAGAAAGGTCCATAGACTACCAAACCAATGACACCAATCCACCAATAAGAAGCCTTACTGTAATTTTCAGGTGAGTGGATGGACCTGCACTAGCAGCCACCAGGTAGATAAACAACTCATCTAAGCAGCAAATAACGGTATACTGGTACACCATCATAATTAATAAGAGAACTATATATTATTCAGAAAACCCGGGCAGAATATTCAAAGAACCTTCACAACCTGGTGCAGCCACAGGTGTGAGGGTAAGGATCTTTAATAACCGCACCAAATATACACAAAGATTGAGAAGCATATATTGTAGACCGTGGTGTAAGGGTACCTTTACACGCCGCGACGGCAGGCTGGAAACATCGCGCTACAAGCTACAATTGTAGCTTGTAGCGTCAATATCGCCTGTAGTAGCGGCGTCTGAAGACGTGACGCTACAGCCGGCGACAGATACATTTGTTTATGGTCTCTGCTCATAAACTTAAGGCAACATCGCCGATTGTAGCGAGCTGTATCGGCGTGTAAAGAAGCAACGGAAGGGAACTCTGGACACCCGGGGCATGTAGCTGCCATGTAGCAAAGGCGTGACCCAGGCTCCGGGTTACCGCGCCCCTACAGCGATCATTGGAGGAAGCTCCAGCATGACGATTGGTAGTCGCTGCATAGGGCGGCATATTTAAGGAGCTGACCAGTCACACTACACAATCGCTCGAGCGTGCTGTATTTCTCAGCCTCCTGCGATGCCTGGCCAATCATGATGATATTGCGCTGTCCTATCACCGTTCGGACGACTCGTAATCCAAGATTGGGGCACGCCTATGTGCTGTCTCGCCTGCACCCGGTCTGCCCATAGTAGCTTGTTGTAGCGCTGTGTAAACGTGGTACGCTAAGCTACAGCTGGCTACTTGAGACACCCGGCGATGTAGCTAGCTACAGATGTAGCGTGGCGTAGCGCCCCTTATCGCTGCGTGTAAAGATGGTGCGTTCAACGTTTGTAGCCGTTCGGGCGTGCTCGTGCACGCGAAGTAGCGCGATGTTTCCAGCCTGCCGTCGCGGCGTGTAAAGGTACCCTAACAGCTGAATACCCCAGGAACCTATTCATTCATAATAAGAAGAGTTTAACAGCAGGAGGTTATAATCACCTTCAACACTCCTCTGACCATCAGAGGGACAAATACAAGCGGCCACAATAATGCAATATGAACAATTACATGTAATAATACCGATATACGTCAGATTCGTGAGTTTGAAAAGTTTTTAATGATTTTTCATATAATACATGTGTTAATAATTTTTTGTGATTTTAAAATAAACATCCGAAACATAGTCACTAAGATTGCATAGTGTTCTCATTTTTAGAAATAAGCCATGAAGCAAAAAGGGGAGCGCTGAGTCTACCTTTAAAAAAAGCCACGCAAAGCCCCCAGTATATAGCAGAGGCCACACACAGCCCCCAGTATATAGCAGGAGGCCACACACAGCCCCCAGTATATAGCAGGAGGCCACACACAGCCCCCAGTATATAGCAGGAGGCCACACACAGCCCCCAGTATATAGCAGGAGGCCACACACAGCCCCCAGTATATAGCAGGAGGCCACACACAGCCCCCAGTATATAGCAGGAGGCCACACACAGCCCCCAGTATATAGCAGGAGGCCACACACAGCCCCCAGTATATAGCAGGAGGCCACACACAGCCCCCAGTATATAGCAGGAGGCCACACACAGCCCCCTGTATATAGCAGGAGGCCACACACAGCCCCCAGTATATAGCAGGAGGCCACACACAGCCCCCAGTATATAGCAGGAGGCCACACACAGCCCCCAGTATATAGCAGGAGGCCACACACAGCCCCCAGTATATAGCAGGAGGCCACACACAGCCCCAGTATATAGCAGGAGGCCACACACAGCCCCCAGTATATAGCAGGAGGCCACACACAGCCCCCAGTATATAGCAGGAGGCCACACACAGCCCCCTGTATATAGCAGGAGGCCACACACAGCCCCCTGTATATAGCAGGAGGCCACACACAGCCCCCAGTATATAGCAGGAGGCCACACACAGCCCCCAGTATATAGCAGGAGGCCACACACAGCCCCCAGTATATAGCAGGAGGCCACACACAGCCCCCAGTATATAGCAGGAGGCCACACACAGCCCCCAGTATATAGCAGGAGGCCAACACACAGCCCCCAGTATATAGCAGGAGGCCACACACAGCCCCCAGTATATAGCAGGAGGCCACACACAGCCCCCAGTATATAGCAAGAGGCCACACACAGCCCCAGTATATAGCAGGAGGCCACACACAGCCCCCAGTATATAGCAGGAGGCCACACACAGCCCCCAGTATATAGCAGGAGGCCCACACACAGCCCCCTGTATATAGCAGGAGGCCACACACAGCCCCCAGTATATAGCAGGAGGCCACACACAGCCCCCTGTATATAGCAGGAGGCCACACACAGCCCCCAGTATATAGCAGGAGGCCACACACAGCCCCCAGTATATAGCAGGAGGCCACACACAGCCCCCAGTATATAGCAGGAGGCCACACACAGCCCCCAGTATATAGCAGGAGGCCACACACAGCCCCCTGTATATAGCAGGAGGCCACACACAGCCCCCAGTATATAGCAGGACGCCACACACAGCCCCCAGTATATAGCAAGAGGCCACACACAGCCCCCAGTATATAGCAGGAGGCCACACACAGCCCCCAGTATATAGCAGGAGGCCACACACAGCCCCCAGTATATAGCAGGAGGCCACACACAGCCCCCTGTATATAGCAGGAGGCCACACACAGCCCCCTGTATATAGCAGGAGGCCACACACAGCCCCCAGTATATAGCAGGAGGCCACACACAGCCCCCAGTATATAGCAGGAGGCCACACACAGCCCCCAGTATATAGCAGGAGGCCATACACAGCCCCCAGTATATAGCAGGAGGCCACACACAGCCCCCAGTATATAGCAGGAGGTGTTACACAGCCCCCAGTATACAGCAATATATACCGATTAATACTAATAAACAGTGGGTAAAAAAAATTTCTATAAAAATATATGCATAAATAAGTCTAATAAATACTGAATACAATTATTGTGCTGTTCCCAGTTTATCTATGACTTTCAGCCATACATGGACATTTGTAATGTTGTGCTTTAATCTATGCATCTGCCATCTACTGGTCATTGTGCATTCACTGCATGTCTTACCTCCCATAATTCTTTTCTGTCTGTAACTCCTCCTTCCGAATGTTCTCTTCCTGCCTTTGTTCCTTCTCCACCATTCTGATCTCATGCTCAGGACTGGAGGAAGGATTCTCTTGTTACCTGTAATCTGGTGCATCTATAACAGCTCTAATCTACAGTGCTAACTCCTACCTCATCTTCATCCCTTCATCTTCCCTGGCATCTCATCTATTCAAGGTATTGTAAATAAAGACTGTTAACTTATCACTGCATCATCCTTCCGGACATCTATGTAGCTGATAAAACCTAGGAGCACCGATTAGTGAGTAACGCTATCCGCCATTGTTTATATAGAGATCGTGATCACATCCCTCAGACACATCTCACCCACATATATCGGTGGCAGAATAATTATTAAGATCAATACTAAAATACCTGGGGATATACTTCTAAACATTATCTACTACATCATTCAGACCACCAGGGTATAAACTGAAGATCCAATACGTTTCCTTCTTATGTAAAGGCAGACTGTGCACACACAGCCCCCCAGTATACAACAGGAGGCTGCACATGGCCCTTAAAATACAGCAGAAGGCCACACACAGCCTCTACTATACAGCAGGAGTCTGCACACAGCCCCTGGTATAGGGCAAGAAGCCGCACACAGCCCTCAGTATAAAGTAGAAGGCCACCCCAGTACACAGCAGGGGGCTACACACAGCCTCTACTATACAGCAGGAGTCTGCACACAGCCCCTGGTATAGGGCAAGAAGCCGCACACAGCCCTCAGTATAAAGTAGAAGGCCACCCCAGTACACAGCAGGGGGCCACACACAGCCTCTACTATACAGCAGGAGTCTGCACACAGCCCCTGGTATAGGGCAAGAAGCCGCACACAGCCCTCAGTATAAAGTAGAAGGCCACCCCAGTACACAGCAGGGGGCCACACACAGCCTCTACTATACAGCAGGAGTCTGCACACAGCCCCTGGTATAGGGCAAGAAGCCGCACACAGCCCTCAGTATAAAGTAGAAGGCCACCCCAGTACACAGCAGGGGGCCACACAGAGCCCCTATTAAACAGCAGAAGGCTGCACACTACCCTCAAAATACAGCAGCAGGCTGCACATAGCCCACAGTATACAGCAGAAGGCCACACACAGTCCTCAGTATACAGCAGAAGGCATCACACAACCCCTAGTATACATCAGGAGGCCATCTAGCCCCCAGTATACAGCAGGAGGACGCACACATTCCCCAGTATATAGTAACAAGCCACACACAGCCCCTAGTATATAGCAGGAGGTCGCATACAGCCCCCAGTATATAGCAGGAGACAGCACACAGTCCAGAGCATACGGCAATATATACCGATTAATACGAATAAACAGTGGGTAAAAGTATCTTTGTACATAAATATATGTATAAATAAGTCTAATAAATACTGAATACAATTATTAAGACCAATACTATTACAAAATACTTGTGGATAAACCTCTAAACCATCTCTACTTCATCATTCAGACCACCAGGGTATAAACTGAAGATCCAATACGTTTCCCTCTTATGTAAAAGCAGACTGAGCGCACACAGCCCCCAGTATACAACAGCAGGCCACACATAACAACAAGTATACAACAGCAGGCCACACACAACCCCCAGTATACAGCAGAAGGCCACACACAACCCCAAGTATACAACAGGAGGCCGCACACAGCCCCCAGTATACACAGGGGTGAACCTAGCCTCTCTGCTGCCTGAGGCGAACTGCAAAACGGTGCCCCACCCGCTAGTAAATTTTTTTAATTTATAAAAATAAATCTGGTTCATACAGATTTATATTTATCCTGTAAAAATGAGCAAAATAGTGGACATTTTAGTTTACAGAAACGGAAAAAATGATATCCGCACAAGGATGTCAGCGCCATCACATGCACATACAAGAATCACACAGAAAAATCCATAACAAGGAACATTAATGGCAATGGCGGCTTGGCACAAGCATTTATACACATAATGACAACTGTCAGAGCTGTGGTCCTGTAGGCAGACACAGTCCTGCATCCTTATAGCTCAGGAGGCAGCACTGATTGCCAACCTCTGGCACACGCCTACAAAACTCTGGACCGCTGCCTGGCATGCCATGCCATGCCGCACCTTCCACACAACACAGGTAAAACCTGCAGTCTGAGCATCAACAAGCCGCCACTGCACTAGGCTGGTAAAATGGCGCTTCTCCTCCATCCAACAGACCACACTTACTCCTGAATTGCTTACCCAATCACAAGCGCCACACACGGGGCTGTCTTTATGTAATTAATACAGGGTCCTTCCGATTGGGTTGAGCAAAGGATGTGGGAACAGGAAGGGGGAAGAGCACCACCGACCAACCGCTGCTCAGGAGAAACATGGCTGGATGCCTGAATGTACCGAGGGGCGGCACTGGACCTGGTGTGTAAGGGTGGTTTCACATTTGCATTCGGAACGCAAGCGTAACAGAACGCAGCCAAACGCATGCGTTCAGTTTGGATGTGCATAATTTATGCGCCCTCCTCCGCCCTCCAAATGCATTTTTTGTGCGTTCACAGGCGCTTGTTTTATCAGCAAGTGCCCGCAAGCGCACAAACAATGCATGGATCTCAATGGATCCGCACTGTCCTCCGCATGGCAGCGCAGGAGAACGCTGCGGATCACATTGAAATTTCGTTGGCGGCGGCTGGGAGGAGGAGGATCTCCGACACAGATCTCCACCTCCCGGCCGCCGTCGAGATCGCTGATTAGCTGGCCGAGCACCATACTGATGAGAATCTCCACTGCGTTCACATCAGTATGGCAGGGTTTGCCCTGCGTCTGCATGCCCTGCGCATGCAGACACAAACGCAAATCTGAAACCAGCCTAAGTTATGACCAATCAGTCCTGCAGCAGAGGGACAATGCATCCTGCATCATAGAAATCATGGGGCCCCAGAGCAGAAGTTCTAATTGGGCACCCCCCAACAAAAACAATATTTGGCTGAGTCACATAGGTACATCTCTCACAACACGTCAACCTTTACAAAGTAATTTTCCTCCTACTGAAGCCCCTAGATTCCCCTTTCATTGCCCCTATAAAGTGTGATGCCAACAAAAGTACCCCACAAAGACTGTATAATCCCCCACAGTGCATTCCTCCACACGCACAGTATGATGACCCTACTGTACCTCCTTCAACTACCCCAGTACAGTATGATCCCCAACTATGACCCCCGCCCAGCCCTCCATGCAGTAAAATGGACCTATGTACAGTGTAATGGCCCCCAACACAACCCTCAAATAGCCCTGCATAAAGTATAAAGGCTCCCTCATTGCCCTCCAAGTATTATCATACCTCCCACAGAGTCCTCCAAATATTATAATGGCTTCCATATAGTATAATTTGCTCCATATAATATAATACACCCTCATAGTATTCCACATAGTATACCGCATTCCTCCATATATTATGCACCCCCATTGTCTTCTATAAAATAGAATGCACCCCCACTGTCCTCGATATAGAAAAACGCACCCCATAGTCCTCCATATAGTATATTGCACCCCGTAGTCCTCCAAATAGCATATTGCACCCCCACAGACCTCCATAGAGAACAATTCACCCCTACAGTACTTGATATAAAATAATGCACCCCCACACTCCTCCATGTAGTATAATGCACCCCACAGTCCTCCATATAGAATAATGCAGCTCCACAGTCCTCCATATAGAATAATCACCCCCACAGTCCTCCATATAGATTAATGCACCTCCACAGTCCTCCAAATAGTATAATGCACCCCACAGTCCTCTATATAGCATATTGCAGCTCCACAGTCCACCATATAGAATAATGAACCCCCACAGTCCTCCATAAGCATAATGCACCCCCATATAGCATACTGCACCCCCATAGCTCTCCATCCAGCATATTGGACCCCCATAGTCCTCCATATAGTATAATGCACCCTCATAGTCCTCCATATAGTATAATGCATCCCCTATAGCCTTCCTTATAGTATAATGCACCCCCATAGTCTTCCATATAATATAATGGGCCACAATAGTGCTCCATATAGTATATTGCACCCTCATTGTCCTATATTATATTGTACATTACATAGTTTCCCATCAGTGTACTCACTAAAAAAAACTATTAAAAAAATAAAAAGTAAATACCTCTTCTCCTCAGCATCTCTCTACCGCTCTGCATGTCTCAGCACAGCGGCTCTAAGTGATGACATCATTGTTCCCTGCCGTGCTGAGTTGCAGAGGGGTGGACAGCGGCGGCTGGGACTCGGGAGAAGAATGCTGTCGGCAGAGGCGGCCGGGACTATAGGAGCGGCATGCTCGGGGGGCCACCACTTGTACACACATGGCTCCGCTCCGTACACCTAGTACACACTCAGCTCTGTACACCACGTACGCCTCGTACACAAGCGGCTCTGCTCTGTATACCTCGTACACACGCGGCTCTGCTCCGTACACACGTGGCTCTGCTCTGTACACCTCGTACACCTAGTACACATGTGGCTCCGCTTCGTGCACATGTGGCTCCGCTTCGTACACCTCATACACACTGGGCTCCGCTGTGAATGCCTTGCACACATGGCTTCGCTCCATACACCTTGTACACACTGGTCTCCGCTCTGTACACCTCGTACATGTACAGCTCCGCTCCGTACACCTTGAACAAGCGCAGTTCCGATTCGTACACCTCATACACTCTCAGCTCCGCACATCTTGTACAAGCTCCGCTCCGCTCCGTACACCTCATACACGCTCGGCTCCACTCAGTACACCTCATACACTCTCAGCTCCGCTCCGTTCATCTTGTGCAAGCGCAGCTCCGATCCATACACCTCGTACACTCTCAGCTCCGCAACGTACACACATGGCTTCACTCCATACACCTCATACACACACGGCTATGCTCTGTACACCTCATACACACACGGCTCTGCTCTGTACACCTCGTACACACACGGCTCTGCTCTGTACACCTCGTACACACATGGCTCTGCTCCGTACACCTCATACACACACGGCTCTGCTCTGTACACCTCGTACACACACGGCTCTGCTCTGTACACCTCGTACACACACGGCTCTGCTCTGTACACCTCGTACACACACGGCTCTGCTCTGTACACCTCGTACACACACGGCTCTGCTCAGTACACCTCGTACACACACGGCTCTGCTCTGTACACCTCGTACACACATGGCTCTGCTCCGTACACCTCATACACACACGGCTCTGCTCTGTACACCTCGTACACACACGGCTCTGCTCTGTACACCTCGTACACACACGGCTCTGCTCTGTACACCTCATACACACTCTACTCCGCTCTCTACACCTCGTACAAACACGGCTCCGCTCTGTACACCTCGTACACACATGGCTCCGCTCTGTACACCTCGTACACACATGGCTCCGCTCTGTACACCTCGTACACACATGGCTCCCTCTGTACACCTCATACACACATGGCTCCGCACACCTCGTACACACATGGCTCCGCTCTGTACACCTCGTACACACACGGCTCTGCTCTGTACACCTCGTACACACTCGGCTCCGCTCCCCACACCTCATACACACTCTGCTCTGCTCTGTACACCTCATACACACACTGCTCCGCTCCGTACACCTCATACACACTCGGCTCCGCTCTGTACACCTCGTACACACTCTGCTCTCTCCTGACACCTCATACACACACTGCTCCGCTCCGCACACCTCATACACACGGCTCTGCTCTGTACACCTCGTACACACCGGCTCCGCTCCGCACACCTCATTATACACCGCTCCACTCTTACACCTCGTACACACTGGCTCCCTCCGCACACCTCATACACACTCGGCTCCACTCCGCACACCTCATACACACTCGGCTCCGTCTCTGTACACCTCGTACACACCGGCTCTGCTCTGTACACCTCATACACACACGGCTCCGCTCCGTACACCTCGTACACACTCGCTCCGCTCTTACACCTCGTACACACGGCTCTGCTCTGTACACCTCATACCACACCGGCTCGCTCCGTACACCTCGTACACACGGCTCCGCTCTTACACCTCGTACACACCGGCTCCGCTCGTACACCTCATACACACTCTACTCCTCTACCTGTACACGCGGCTCGCCTCTACCTCTACAAGGTCTGTCTGTACACCTGTACACATCGGCTCCGCCCCCCACTCATACACAGCTCGCTTGTACGTCACATCTTCGCTGTACTCATACACACATGCTCCGTACCTTACAACGCTCTGCTTTATACAGGTCGCAACTATTATACACTCATCTTAACTGTACAATCGCTCCTCGAACTCATACAATCGTGCTGACCGTACACGCTCTGCTTGTAACCTATAAAGTCTGCTGTACCCTCTCCCTGCTCGCTTATCTCACCGGTCTGCTCTGTACTCAACCGTGCTCTACCTGTACACACTCGCTCGTCTACTTACAGTCGCTCGTACCCTCACTCTCCGTCTCTAACTCGTACACGTCTTTCACCGTACCACGGGCCTGTCGTACTCTACACAGTCATCCTAACATACACATGCTGTCGAACCGTACACCGTCGTCGACTCTACACGGTCGTTAACGTACAACGCTGTCGTCACTTAAAGGTGTTTAACCTCTACACCGTTGTCTACACTTAACCGGCTTGTGTACGTACCCTGCGCCGTACTCTACACAGCTTGCTCTACACTACACCGGCTTCTCGTAACTTACACACGCCTGTGTAACCTTACACCTCTGCTACCTTCAAGCTCGTCTTACCTCGTAACGCTCGCTTAACCCAAATGCTCTCGTACTTACACTGCTTTCACTCTACAAAGTCTCGCACTGTAACGTCGCTGTCTGTAACACGGTCTCTTACACGTACATCGGTCTCCACACTCATACCTTGCTTGTCTGACACAACCATGCTCGTCCGTACTCTAAACCGGCTCGTCGACACCTTACCATGTTGCTCGACTATACATGTCGCTCGCAACTATACACAGGCGCTGTACACGTACAACGCGCTCGCACCTAAATCCATCCATCCTTACTGCCATTGGCTCATCGCACACCTACCCTGGTCATCGCACCCTCATCGGCCTTGTAACTCACTCGGCTTGTTGTAACTCTACACACGTCGTCTAACCTTACACTCGCTCGCTTACCGTAACGGCTTGTTACACTCATCAACGGTCGTCGACAGCCATCGCTACACGTCACGTCCCGTACTTACCTTACGTTCAATACAGGCGCTCTACGTACACAGGCTTGCTCTGTACTCGTACACGTCTCACCTCTACACACGGCTCGTTGTACTGTACTTGTTTGTAACCCTACACCAGCGCTCGTAACAACAGCTTGTCTGTAACCTGTCACGCGGCTCCAACTCATATATACAGTCATCTACCGTACAGGCTCGTCGCCCTCACACCTCGCCTTACTGCCACTGCTTGCTTGAACTATACACGTTCTGCTGTACTCGTCCACTGGCTCGCTCTTCCTGTACACACGGTTCTCTGACTCATAACCCCGTCGTACACTGTACACAGCTCCACTCAAGCTCGCCTATAACTTATCGTCTACCTACCCGCTCTCTCTTACCGTACCGCGTTGCTCCGACTGTACCACTGGCTTACTCCTACTATACCATGCTGCGACACGTACACGCGTCCGCTCTACACCTAACACACCGGTCTGTTGTCTCTAACAGCTCGCTCGTAACTGCCACGGTTGTCGTACTTACACCGGCTCTGTAACTGTCACGGTCGCTTTGTACACTCTACACATGCTCTCCGTCCCATCACGGCTCCCTGTACACTGACACAGGCTGTCTGACACTAAACGTTTGCCTTACTTACCTGCTGTTACATGTACACCGCGCTCTGTACTACACAGCCGCGTACCCGACACTGGCCGTCTTACCCTGTACACACAGGCTCCCCGTACACCTCATACACACACTCGCTCTTACACCTCGTAACACCGGTCGCCCTCTTTACACCTCTACCACACACGGCTCCGCTCCGACACCTCATACACACTCGGCTCCGCTCTGTACACCTCGTACACACTCGGCTCTGCTCTGTACACCTCATACACACACGGTTCTGCTCTGTACACCTCGTACACACTCGGCTCCGCTCTCTACACCTCGTACACACGCGGCTCTCTGCTCTGTACACCTCATACACACACGGCTCCGCTCCGTACACCTCGTACACACTCGGCTCCGCTCTCTACACCTCGTACACACACGGCTCCGCTGCTCTGTACACCTCATACACACTCTACTTCCGCTCTCGTACACCTCGTACACACGCGGCTCCTCTCTCTACACCTCGTACACACGCGGCTCTGCTCCGTACACCTCGTACACACGGCTTCACTCCATACACCTCATACACACTCGGCTCTGCTCCGTACACCTCGTACACACTCGGCTCCGCTCCGTACACCTCGTACACACTCGGCTCCGCTCTCTACACCTCGTACACACTCGGCTCTGCTCTGTACACCTCTACACACTCGGCTCCGCTCTGTACACCTCGTACACACTCGGCTCCGCTCTGTACACCTCATACACACACGGCTCTGCTCTGTACACCTCGTACACACTCGGCTCCGCTCTTGACACCTCATACACACACGCTCGCTCCGTACACCTCATACACATCGGCTCCGCTCTGTACACCTCGTACACACTCGGCTCGCTCTGTACACCTCATACACACACTGGTTCTGCTCTGTACACCTCGTACACACTCGGCTCCCGCTCTCTCTACACCTCGTACACACTCGGCTCGCTCTGTACACCTCATACACACACGCTCCGCTCCGTACACCTCGTACACACTCGGCTCCGCTCTCTACACCTCGTACACACACGGCTCCGCTCCGTACACCTCATACACACTCTACTCCGCTCTCTACACCTCGTACACACGCGGCTCCTCTCTCTACACCTCGTACACACACGGCTCCGCTCCGTACACCTCGTACACACTCGGCTCCGCTCCGTACACCTCGTACACACTCGGCTCCGCTCTCTACACCTCGTACACACGCGGCTCTGCTCTGTACACCTCATACACACTCGGCTCCGCTCTGTACACCTCGTACACACTCGGCTCTGCTCTGTACACCTCTACACACTCGGCTCCGCTTTTGTACACCTCATACACACACTGCTCCGCTCCGTACACCTCATACACACGGCTCTGCTCTGTACACCTCGTACACACGCGGCTCCGCACACCTCATATATACACAGCTCCACTCCTTACACCTCGTACACACTCGGCTCCGCTCCGCACACCTCATACACACTCGGCTCCGCTCTGTACACCTCGTACACACTCGGGTCTGCTCTGTACACCTCATACACACACGGTTCTGCTCTGTACACCTCGTACACACTCGGCTCCGCTCTCTACACCTCGTACACACGCGGCTCTGCTCTGTACTCCTCATACACACAGGGCTCTGCTCCGTACACCTCGTACACACGCGGCTCTGCTCGTACACCTCGTACACACACAGCTCTGCTCCGTACACCTCATACACACTCGGCTCCGCTCTCTACACCTCGTACACACACGGCTCCGCTCCGTACACCTCATACACACTCTACTCCGCTCTCTACACCTCGTACACACGCGGCTCCGCTCCGCACACCTCATACATACACAGCTCCACTCCATACACCTCGTACACACGCACCTCCGCTCTGTACACCTCATACACTCGGCTCCACTACATATACCTCATACATACACAGCTCTGCTACATTCATTTACACTGTAAATCCCTCAGCCCCACACATAAACTTCACCTCATCCAGCACCACAGTGGAGTCCTGGCTGCATACTGAGGAGCTGATCATGTGACCCTCTGACTCCTCCCCTCCTTTGACATCATCACAGGTCCTGTCAGCGTGGGGCACTGTGAAGCATGAAGCCGTCTCACACTGCCGGCGGGGGGGGCGGTTTGGAGACCGCGGGCGCTGCAGCAGGAGTCTGCTGAGCTTGGGGCAGATGACCCGCCAGCAGCCCCAGATACACCAAGCCTGGTCACAGCGTCGGCGGCCAGGGCTATAGGAGCGGGAGCGGCATCAGCAAGGGGTCGCACTACCACCAGGTGCTCCTGAGGATGCCTCCCCCGTCTACCAGCAGGGCTCGCCGCCTGAGGCTGACACTTCATGTCGCCTCATGAATGCTGCGGCCCTGAGTATACAGCAGGAGGCTGCACACGGCCCTCAACATACAGCAGGAGGCCACACACAACCTCTAGTATACAGCAGGAGGCCGCTCTAAGCCCCTAGTATACAGCAGCAAGCTACACACAGCCCCCAGTATACAGCAGCAAGCCACACACATCTCCCAGTATAGAGCAGGAGTCCACACACAGCTTCAGCAGTATATAGCAGGAGGTAGCACACAGCCTCGAGCATACAGTAATATATATATAAAATTAATACTAATAAACAGCGGGTAAAGGTATTTTTGTGTATAAATATATGCATTAATAAGTTTAATAAATACTAAAGACAATTATTAAGATCAATACTATCATAAAATACCTGTGAATATACTTCTAAACCTTCTCTACTATATCATTCAGACCACCAGGGTATAAACTCTGTAGTCTAAAGATCCAATACATTTCCTTCTTATGTAAAAGCAGACTGAGCGCACACAGCCCCGCAGTATACAACAGCAGGCCACACATAGCCCCGAGTATAAAGCAACAAGCCACGCACAGCCCCCAGTATACAGCAGGAGGCCGCACCTGGCCCTCAACATACGACAGGAGGCCGCACACAGCCCCTAGTATACAACAGCTAGCCACACATAACCCCAACTATACAACAGAAGGCCGCACACAGCCCCCGGTATGCAGCAGGATATCAAACACATCCCACAGTACACAGCAGGAGGCTGCACACAGCCCCCAGTATACAGCAGGAGGCCACACACAGCCCCCAGTATAAAGCAGAAGGCCACCCCAGTACACAGCAGGAGGCCACACAGAGCCCCCAGTATATAGCAGGAGGCTGCATACTACCCTCAAAATACAGCAGCAGGCTGCAAATAGCCCCCCAGTATACAGCAGGACGCCGCACACAGCCCGCAGTATACAGCAGGAGGCCGCACACAACCCCAGTATACAGCAGCAAGCCCTTGCACAGCCCCAGTATATAGCAGGAGACCACACACAGCCCCCAGTATATAGGATGAGGTGGCACACAGCCCCAAGTATACAGAAATATATACCGATTGCTACTATTAAACAGTGGGTAATAGTATTTTGGTATATAAATATATGCATAAATAAGTCTAATAAATACTGAACACAATTATTAAGATCAATACTATTACAAAATACCTGAGAATATACTTATAATCCTTCTCTACTATATCATTCATACTACCAGGGTATAAACTCTGTAGTCTGAAGATCTTATGTAAAAGCAGACTGAGTGCACACAGCCCCCAGTATAGAAACGAAGGCCACACATAACCACAAGTATACAACAGAAGGCCGCACACAGCCCCCAGTATTCAGCAGGAGGCCAATTACATCCCCCAGTACATAGCAGGAGGCCGCACACAGCCCCCAGTATAAAGCAGAAGGCCACCCCAGTACACAGCAGGAGGCCACACAGAGCCCCCAGTATATAGCAGGAGGCTGCACACTACCCTCAAAATACAGCAGCAGGCCGCAAATAGCCCCCAGTATACAGAAGGATGCCGCACACGGTCCTCAGTATACAGCAGAAGGCTGCATACAGCCCCTAGTATACAGCAGGAGGCCAACTTGCCCACAGTATACAGCAGGAAGCCGCACATAGCCCCCCAGTATACAGCAACAGGCCACACACAGCCCCTAGTATATTGCAGGAGGCTGCACTCAGCCCCCAGTATACAGCAGGACGCCACTCACAGCCCGCAGTATACAGCAGGAGGCCGCACACCGCCCCCAGTATACAGCAGCAAGCCATGCACAGCCCCCAGTATACAGCAGGAGACCACACACAGCCCCCAGTATATAGGATGAGGTGGCACACAGCCCCAAGTATACAGAAATATATACCGATTGCTACTGATAAACAGTGGGTAAAAGTATTTTTGTATATAAATATACGCATAAATAAGTAATAAATACTGAATACAATTATTAAGATCAATACTATCACAAAATACCTGAGAATATACTTCTAAACCTTCTCTACTATATCATTCAAACTACCAGGGTATAAACTCTGTAGTCTGAAGATCCAATACATTTCCTTCTTATGTAAAAGCAGACTGCGCGCACACAGCCCCGCAGTATACAACAGCAGGCCACACATAACCCCAAGTATACAACAGAAGGCCGCACACAGCCCCAGTACACAGCAGGAGGCCAAACACATCCTCCAGTACACAGCAGGAGGCCGCACACAGCCCCCAGTATACAGCAGGAGGCCGCACACAGACCCCAGTATAAAGCAGAAGGCCACCCCAGTACACAGCAGGAGGCCACATAAAGCCCCCCAGTATAGAGCAACAGGACACAGCCCCCGGTATACAGCAGGAGGCCACACACAGATGCCATTATAAAGCAGGAGGCTGCACACAGCCTCCAGGATACAACAAGAGGCCGCAAACTGCACCCAGTATACAGAAGCAAGCCACACACAGCCCTCAGTATACAGCAGCAAGCCACACACAGTCCCCAGTATATAGCAGGAGGCCACACACAGCCCCAGTATATAGCAGGAGGTGGCACACAGTCCCAAGTATACAGCAATATATACCGATTACTACTAATAAACATTGGGTAAAAGTATTTTTGTATATAAATATATGCATATATAAGTCTAATAAATACTGAATACAATTAAGATCAATACTTTTACAAAATACTTGTGGATAAACCTCTAAACCATCTCTACTACATCATTCAGACCACCAGGGTATAAACTGAAGATCCAATACGTTTCCTTCTTAGGCTGGGTTCACATCATGGCAGCATCAGGTCCAGAGCTGTTCGATGTGAATTGGATCATGCTGTGGTGTATACCCGGCCTTATGTAAAGCAGACTGAGCGCACACAGCCCCCAGTATACAACAGCAGGAGGCCGCATACAGCCCCCAGTATATAGCTGAAGGCTGCACACGGCCCTTAAAATACAGCAGAAGGCCACATACAGCCTCTAGTATACAGCAAGAGGCCGCACACAGTCCCCAGTATACAGCAGGAGGACGCACGCGGCTCTCAAAATACAGCAGGAGGCCGCACACAGCCCCCCAGTATACAGTACGAGGCCGCACATGGTTCCTAGTATATAGCAGGAGACCACACACAACCCCCAGTATACAGCAGGAGGCCGCACACAGCCCCCAGTATAAAGCAGAAGGCCATCCCAGTTCACAGCAGGAGGCCACACACAGCCCCGAGTATATAGCAAGAGGCCACTCACAGCCCCCAGTATATAGCAGAAGGCCACACAAAGCCTCTACTACACAGCAGGAAGCTGCACACAGCCCCCAGTATACAGCAGGAGTCTGTACACAGCCTCCATATACAGCAGGAGGCTGCACATGGCCCTCAAAATACAGCAGATGGCAACACACAGCCCCTAGTATACAGCAAGAGGCCGCACACAGCCCCCAGTATACAGCAGGAGGACGCACACGGCTCTCAGTATACAGCAGGAGGCTGCACACAGCCCCCAGTATACAACAGGGGGCAGAACACAGCCCTCAGTATAAACGTCCCTCTTCCTGAAACCCGTTTCCTGTTTCCCTTGAAACCGGTCGATTACCAGACCTGCGCTAGTCTCCGTAGCAACCCTTACTATCTCCAACAACAAGGACTTCTGACCGCCCCCGGCCGATACCACTGATGCCCTAACGGAGGAAGTCAGGTGACCACATTGACTTGTGACCCCACGTGACCGCAGAGTGAGCCACAACCAGGAAGCAGTCTGGAGCCGACAGACACACCCTAGGCACCGGGCACCGCCACTGAGCCGCGCGCAGCCCTGAGACCGATAAGGGCAGAGAATTCCTGCAGCGGCGCAGCTTTATGCAAACGGCTTACATCAGAGGATGTCTCCTGCCTGCCGGTCTGTGTGAATTACATCAATATTAATCCACATCCCCCATCTTGGGAAGTATAGGACTAATTGAGAAAAAGAAATCCATTTTTTGAGATCTGCTCCAGATCCAATTTCCCATTGAAGATATTACCTTCCAGAGTTATCCACCACTAGTAATCCATTCCTAAGGAGTGAATCATCAGCTTCACCTCAGCAAGAGAATCTTAATGAACAGACTAAAAATCCTAATATCCCGTGGATGTTAAAGACTTTTTAACCTTTTATATGATTTTATGTATAGAAATGAAAAGCGAATTTTATTATCACTTTCGTATATTAATGATTATATTAATGATTCTATAGTGCGCTGAATCCCATATCATTACTATATCTTACGGTTATTGCTATATAGCACTCATAGCCATAGAAGAACTTATACACAGGGTTCTTAGGGGTTTTCTAGCAGCACACGTGGCAATATTTATTCCACGTTTGTAAATTAGCCAGCTCCAGTGTAATCCAAAAAATTATTCTGAAGATTCAATACGTTTCCTTCTTATGTAAAAGCACACTGTGCGCACACAGCCCCCAGTATACAACAGCAGGCCACACACAGCTCCCAGTATACAGCAGGAGGCCGCACACAGTCGTCAAAATACAGCAGGAGGCCGCACACAGTTGTCAAAATACAGCAGGAGGCCGCACACAGCCCCCATTATACAGCAGGAGGCCACACACAGCCCCCATTATACAGCAGGAGGCTGTATATGGTCCTCAGTATACAGCAGGAGGCTGCACACAGCCCCTAGTATACAGCAGGAGGCTGTATATGGTCCTCAGTATACAGCAGGAGGCCGCACACAGCCCCCATTATACAGCAGGAGGCTGTATATGGTCCTCAGTATACAGCAGGAGGCCGCACACAGCCCCTAGTATACAGCAGGAGGCTGTATATGGTCATCAGTATACAGCAGGACGCCGCACACAGCCCCTAGTATACAGCAGGAGGCTGTATATGGTCCTCAGTATACAGCAGGAGGCCGCACACAGCCCCTAGTATACAGCAGGAGGCTGTATATGGTCCTCAGTATACAGCAGGAGGCCGCACACAGCCCCATAGTATACAGCAGGAGGCTGTATATGGTCCTCAGTATACAGCAGGAGGCCGCACACAGCCCCCATTATACAGCAGGAGGCTGTATATGGTCCTCAGTATACAGCAGGAGGCCGCACACAGCCCCCATTATACAGCAGGAGGCTGTATATGGTCCTCCGTATACAGCAGGAAGCCGCACACAGCCCCTAGTATACAGCAGGAGGCCATCTAGCCCCCAGTATACAGCAGTAGGCCGCACACACACCCCAGTATACAGCTGGAGGTAGCACATAGCCCTTAGTATACAGCAGGAGGCTACACGGAGCCCCCAGCATAAAGCAGGAGGCCACACATAGCCCTTAATATACAGCAAGAAGCCGCACACAGACCCCCATTATACAGCAACAGGACACCCAGCCCCTAGTATATAGCAGGAGGCCACACATAGCCCTTAGTATAAAGCAGGAAGCCACGCACAGCCCGCAAGTATAAAGCAGCAAGCCACACACAGCCCCCAGTATATAGCAGGAGGTGGTACACAACCCCAAGTATACAGCAATATATACCAATTAATACTAATAAACATTGGGTAATAGTGTTTTTGTATATAAATGTATGCATAAATAAGTCTAATAAATACTGAATACAATTAAGATCAAAACTATTACAAAATATACTTCTAAACCTTCTATACTACATCATTCAGACCACCAGGGTATAAACTCTGTAGTCTGAAGATCCAATACATTTCATTCTTATGTAAAAGCAGACTGAGCGCACACAGCCCCCAGTATACAACAGCAGGCCACACACAACCTCAAGTATAAAGCAGAAGGCCGCACACAGCCCCCAGTATACAGCAGTACAGCAGAAGGCCGCACACAGCCCTCAGTATACAGCAGCAAGCCACGCACAGCCCCAGTATATAACATGAGGCCACACAGCCCATAGTATACAGCAGGAGGTGGCACACAGCCCCAATTATACAGCATTATATACCAATTACTACTAATAAACAGTGGGTAATAGTATTTTTGTATATAAATATATGCATAAATAAGTCTAATAAATACAGAATACAATTATTAAGATCCATACTATTACAAAATACCTGAGAATGTACACTCTGTGCAGAATTATTAGGCAAGTTGTATTTTAGAACATTATTTTCAACAACTACCGTATGTTCTCAATCACCCAAAAAAATCAAATATCAAAGCTTAATATTTTTGGAGGTTGGAGTGGGGTTTTTCATAGCTTTGGCCCTTAGGAGGATATCTGTGTGTGCAGGTCACTATTACTGTGCAGAATTATTAGGCAACTTAATAAAAACCTAATATATTCCCCTCTCACTTGTTTATTGTCACCAGGTAAACCAATATAACTGCACAAGATTCAGAAATAAACATTTCTGACATGCAAAAACAAAACCCCCAAAAAATGAGTGACAAATGTAGCCCCATTTCTATATGATGACACTCAGCAGCCTCCATCCATAGATTGTGTCAGTTGCTTGATCTGTTTACGATCCACATTGGTGCAGCAGCCACCACAGCCTCCAGACACTATCCCCAGAGGTGTACTGTTTTCCCTCCATGTAGATCCCACATTTTAGGAGGGACCACAGGTTCTCTATGGGGTTGAGATCAAGTGAACAAGGGGGCCATGTCATTATCTTTTCTTCTTTTACCACCTTTTCTACCCACCTCCACCTTGCTGGCGTCTGAGTGGGAGTGGAGCTCTCTGCCCTTTACTGATCCAGCCTCTGGCCCATCCATCTGGCCATCAAGAGTCACTCTCATCTCATCAGTCCATAAAACCTTTAAAAAATCAGTCTTAAGATATTTCTTGGCCCAGTCTTGACGTTTTATCTTATGTTTCTTGTTCAGAGGTGGTGGTTTTTCAGCCTTCCTTACCTTGGCCATGTCCCTGAGTATGGCACACCTTGTGCTTTTTGATACTCCAGTAACAATGCAACTCTGAAATATGGCAAAACTGGTGGCAAATGGCATCTTGGCAGCTTCACGCTTCATTTTCCTCAATTCATGGGCAGTTATTTTGCGCCTTTTTTGCCCTCACGCTTCTTGCGACCCTGTTGGCTATTTGCCATGAAATGCTTGATTGTTCAGTGATCTCGCTTCAAACGTTTGGCAATTTCAAGACTGCTACATCCCTCTGCAAGTCACTGTCACAGGTGATGGTGTATATAACATAGTCACTGTCACTGATGATGGCGTATATAACATAGTCACTGTCACAGATGATGGCGTATATAACATAGTCACTGTCACAGGTGATGGTGTATATAACATAGTCACTGTCACAGATGATGGCGTATATAACATAGTCACTGTCACAGGTGATGGTGTATATAACATAGTCATTGTCACAGGTGATGGTGTATATAACATAGTCACTGTCACAGATGATGGCGTATATAACATAGTCACTGTCACAGGTGATGGTGTATATAACATAGTCATTGTCACAGATGATGGTGTATATAACATAGTCACTGTCACAGATGATGGCGTATATAACATAGTCACTGTCACAGATGATGGTGTATATAACATAGTCATTGTCACAGATGATGGTGTATATAACATAGTCACTGTCACAGATGATGACGTATATAACATAGTCACTGTCACAGATGATGGTGTATATAACATAGTCACTGTCACTGGTTATGGCGTATATAACATAGTCACTGTCACAGATGATGACGTATATAACATAGTCACTGTCACAGGTGATGGTGTATATAACATAGTCACTGTCACTGGTTATGGCGTATATAACATAGTCACTGTCACAGATGATGGCGTATATAACATAGTCACTGTCACAGATGATGGCGTATATAACATAGTCATTGTCACAGATGATGGTGTATATAACATAGTCATTGTCACAGATGATGGTGTATATAACATAGTCATTGTCACAGATGATGGTGTATATAACATAGTCACTGTCACAGATGATGGTGTATATAACATAGTCACTGTCACAGATGATGGTGTATATAACATAGTCACTGTCACAGATGATGGTGTATATAACATAGTCACTGTCACTGATGATGGCGTATATAACATAGTCACTGTCACAGTTGATGGCGTATATAACATAGTCACTGTCACAGGTGATGGTGTATATAACATAGTCACTGTCACAGATGATGGTGTATATAACATAGTCACTGTCACAGGTGATGGTGTATATAACATAGTCACTGTCACAGATGATGGCATATATAACATAGTCACTGTCACAGGTGATGGTGTATATAACATAGTCACTGTCACAGGTGATGGTGTATATAACATAGTCATTGTCACAGGTGATGGTGTATATAACATAGTCACTGTCACAGGTGATGGTGTATATAACATAGTCACTGTCACAGATGATGGCGTATATAACATAGTCACTGTCACAGGTGATGGCGTATATAACATAGTCACTGTCACAGTTGATGGCGTATATAACATAGTCACTGTCACAGGTGATGGTGTATATAACATAGTCACTGTCACAGATGATGGTGTATATAACATAGTCACTGTCACAGGTGATGGTGTATATAACATAGTCACTGTCACAGATGATGGCGTATATAACATAGTCACTGTCACAGGTGATGGTGTATATAACATAGTCACTGTCACAGGTGATGGTGTATATAACATAGTCAGTGTCACAGGTGATGGTGTATATAACATAGTCACTGTCACAGGTGATGGTGTATATAACATAGTCACTGTCACAGATGATGGTGTATATAACATAGTCACTGTCACAGATGATGGCGTATATAACATAGTCACTGTCACAGGTGATGGTGTATATAACATAGTCACTGTCACAGATGATGCTGTATCTATTATATAAAACCCGAAGGCCACTTCCGCCCAAAATCCGCTTCCGCTTCCGTGATGGCCTCCCTCCTGTGTCCAACTCCGGAACCGGAAGCACCAGACCCACGAGCGGCGCCACCGGCCCTGCACAGACCCCGTCTGCGGCCGCCCACATCCCCGCCCACAGCCCTGCAGCTCACCGCCCACCAACATCCGCCAACCGGCCCGGAACGAGTGTGGGGCCTCCGCCGGCACAGCTCCCAGTCCTGCCGCTCTTCTCTCCACAGACCGGCTGACGCTCCTCCATCACCCAGCTAGCCCCGCCCACACTCCGCCCCCGGCCTCCGGAACCGCCAACAGCACTGCCGCTGCCCGCCCCCGCCAACAGCCCAGTAAGTCTTCCGCCACCCTGCCTCCGCTCTCCTCTGCCACCTCCAGCCCTCCTCTGCCCCCTCCAGCCCTGCTCTGCCCCCTCCAGCCCTGCTCTGCCCCCTCCAGCCCTGCTCTGCACCCTCCAGCCCTGCTCTGCACCCTCCAGCCCTGCTCTGCACCCTCCAGCCCTGCTCTGCCCCCTCCAGCCCTGCTCTGCACCCTCCAGCCCTGCTCTGCACCCTCCAGCCCTGCTCTGCACCCTCCAGCCCTGCTCTGCACCCTCCAGCCCTGCTCTGCACCCTCCAGCCCTGCTCTGCACCCTCCAGCCCTGCTCTGCACCCTCCAGCCCTCACTGCTGACCCCTGAGCCCTCACTGCTGACCCCTCAGCCCTCACTGCTGACCCCTGAGCCCTCACTGCTGACCCCTGAGCCCTCACTGCTGACCCCTGCGCCCTCACTGCTGACCCCTGCGCCCTCACTGCTGACCCCTGAGCCCTCACTGCTGACCCCTGAGCCCTCACTGCTGACCCCTGAGCCCTCACTGCTGACCCCTGAGCCCTCACTGCTGACCCCTGAGCCCTCACTGCTGACCCCTGAGCCCTCACTGCTGACCCCTGCGCCCTCACTGCTGACCCCTGCGCCCTCACTGCTGACCCCTGCGCCCTCACTGCTGACCCCTGCGCCCTCACTGCTGACCCTGCGCCCTCACTGCTGACCCCTGAGCCCTCACTGCTGAGCCCTCACTGCTGACCCCTGAGCCCTCACTGCTGACCCCTGAGCCCTCACTGCTGACCCCTGAGCCCTCACTGCTGACCCCTGAGCCCTCACTGCTGACCCCTGAGCCCTCACTGCTGAGCCCTCACTGCTGACCCCTGAGCCCTCACTGCTGACCCCTGAGCCCTCACTGCTGACCCCTGAGCCCTCACTGCTGACCCCTGCGCCCTCACTGCTGACCCTGCGCCCTCACTGCTGACCCCTGCGCCCTCACTGCTGACCCCTGAGCCCTCACTGCTGAGCCCTCACTGCTGACCCCTGAGCCCTCACTGCTGACCCCTGAGCCCTCACTGCTGACCCCTGAGCCCTCACTGCTGACCCCTGAGCCCTCACTGCTGACCCCTGAGCCCTCACTGCTGACCCCTGAGCCCTCACTGCTGACCCTGAGCCCTCACTGCTGACCCCTGAGCCCTCACTGCTGACCCCTGAGCCCTCACTGCTGACCCCTGAGCCCTCACTGCTGACCCCTGAGGCTGCGCCCTCACTGCTGACCACTGAGCCTGCGCCCTCACTGCTGACCACTGAGCCCTCACTGCTGACCCCTGAGCCCTCACTGCTGACCCCTGCGCCCTCACTGCTGACCCCTGCGCCCTCACTGCTGACCCCTGAGCCCTCACTGCTGACCCCTGAGCCCTCACTGCTGACCCTGCGCCCTCACTGCTGACCCCTGCGCCCTCACTGCTGACCCCTGCGCCCTCACTGCTGACCCCTGCGCCCTCACTGCTGACCCCTGCGCCCTCACTGCTGACCCCTGCGCCCTCACTGCTGACCCCTGCGCCCTCACTGCTGACCCCTGCGCCCTCACTGCTGACCCCTGAGCCCTCACTGTGACCCTGCCCCTCACTGCTGACCCCTAGATGCCACCGCCCTCACTGCTGACCCCTGAGCCACCGCCCTCACTGCTGACCCCTGAGCCACCGCCCTCACTGCTGACCCCTGAGCCACCGCCCTCACTGCTGACCCCTGAGCCACCGCCCTCACTGCTGACCCCTGAGCCACCGCCCTCACTGCTGACCCCTGAGCCACCGCCCTCACTGCTGACCCCTGAGCCACCGCCCTCACTGCTGACCCCTGAGCACCGCCCTCACTGCTGACCCCTCAGCTGCCGACCGCCCTCACTTGCTGACCCCCTCGGCCTGCGCCCTCACTGCTGACCCCTAGCTCGCCCTCACTGCTGACCCTCAGCTGCGCCCTCACTGCTGACCCCTAGCGCGCCCTCACTGCTGACCCCTGCGCCCTCACTGCTGACCCCTGCGCCCTCACTGCTGACCCTGCGCCCTCACTGCTGACCCCTGCGCCCTCACTGCTGACCCCTGCGCCCTCACTGCTGACCCCTGCGCCCTCACTGCTGACCCTGCGCCCTCACTGCTGACCTGCGCCCTCACTGCTGACCCCTGCGCCCTCACTGCTGACCCCTGCGCCCTCACTGCTGACCCCTGAGCCTGCGCCCTCACTGCTGACCCCTGAGCCCTCACTGCTGACCCCTGAGCCCTCACTGCTGACCCCTGCGCCCTCACTGCTGACCCCTGCGCCCTCACTGCTGACCCCTGCGCCCTCACTGCTGACCCCTGCGCCCTCACTGCTGACCCCTGCGCCCTCACTGCTGACCCTGCGCCCTCACTGCTGACCCCTGAGCCTGCGCCCTCACTGCTGACACCCTGAGCCTGCGCCCTCACTGCTGACCCCTGAGCCTGCGCCCTCACTGCTGACCCCTGAGCCTGCGCCCTCACTGCTGACCCCTGAGCCTGCGCCCTCACTGCTGACCCTGAGCCTGCCCCCCTCACTGCTGACCCCTGAGCCTGCCCCCTCACTGCTGACCCCTGAGCCTGCCCCCTCACTGCTGACCCCTGAGGCTGCCCCCTCACTGCTGACCCCTGAGGCTGCGCCCTCACTGCTGACCCCTGAGGCTGCGCCCTCACTGCTGACCCCTGAGGCTGCGCCCTCACTGCTGACCCCTGAGCCACCGCCCTCACTGCTGACCCCTGAGCCACCGCCCTCACTGCTGACCCCTGAGGCTGCGCCCTCACTGCTGACCCTGAGGCTGCGCCCTCACTGCTGACCCCTGAGCCACCGCCCTCACTGCTGACCCCTGAGCCACCGCCCTCACTGCTGACCCTGAGCCACCGCCCTCACTGCTGACCCCTGAGCCACCGCCCTCACTGCTGACCCTGAGCCACCGCCCTCACTGCTGACCCCTGAGCCACCGCCCTCACTGCTGACCCCTGAGCCACCGCCCTCACTGCTGACCCCTGAGCCACCGCCCTCACTGCTGACCCCTGAGCCACCGCCCTCACTGCTGACCCCTGAGCCACCGCCCTCACTGCTGACCCCTGAGCCACCGCCCTCACTGCTGACCCCTGAGCCACCGCCCTCACTGCTGACCCCTGAGCCACCGCCCTCACTGCTGACCCCTGAGCCACCGCCCTCACTGCTGACCCCTGAGCCACCGCCCTCACTGCTGACCCCTGAGCCACCGCCCTCACTGCTGACCCCTGAGCCACCGCCCTCACTGCTGACCCCTGAGCCACCGCCCTCACTGCTGACCCCTGAGCCACCGCCCTCACTGCTGACCCCTGAGCCTGCGCCCTCACTGCTGACCCCTGAGCCACCGCACTCACTGCTGACCCCTGAGCCACCGCCCTCACTGCTGACCCCTGAGCCACCGCCCTCACTGCTGACCCCTGAGCCACCGCACTCACTGCTGACCCCTGAGCCACCGCACTCACTGCTGACCCCTGAGCCACCGCACTCACTGCTGACCCCTGAGCCACCTGTACACACACAATTAATTTCACCGCACTCCCCTAACTATTACTAAATAAACTATATATATATATTCTAGACTACCCGATTCTTCAGAATCGGGCTGCCATCTAGTATAACATAGTCACTGTCACAGATGATGCTGTATATAACACAGTCAATGAATGTCAGGACTCCCATCACTATCAATGGGCAGAATAAGAGAGAAAGTCATGTGACATCGCTTACCATATATGGCATATACACCGTATTACCATATATGGCATAGAACCCAGTGATGTCATAATGGGATTTGAATATGAACATTCCATCTGCTGTCAGTGTCTCATTCTTCACAGATCTTCGTACTGGCAGGACGTGCTGAGGAATCCTCCTGTGGATCAGCCATTAACTGCAAATTACTGATCGATTTGTGAATTATTTTTGCATTTTTTTGACATCTTTGAGATTTTCTCCATCATCTCTTGTGTTCTACTATTTATAGAACTGAGAAAGGTCATTGCTGAAACGCAATGGGTGCGGCGCGCTCAACAATACGGGACGTTTCTACTGACTTTGGAGGTAAGTGTTTCCACTCCCATGGCTGTGAATACATGTGTGGATATATGAGAGATCTCTCTATCCTGGGATTTATCTATTTGTACCAGTTTATCTTTAGTCTCATATATATATATATATGGGCCTCTATTACTAATGCAGGGTATTAGAGTGCACCCGTATATAATATGTAGAAGGC
Organism: Allobates femoralis; assembly: GCA_033576535.1. Taxonomy (NCBI): domain Eukaryota; kingdom Metazoa; phylum Chordata; class Amphibia; order Anura; family Aromobatidae; genus Allobates; species Allobates femoralis. Next base: position 77,234 of record JARQOC010000351.1, read on the forward strand.
TCTAGTGTTGATACTACCAGCTATTGCTGATTTGTTTACGTTGCATTACACCTTCACTTATAGTCTTTCTATCTATATTTACTAAGACCTATATGTGTTATCATACTGATTTTGAGCCGGGAGATTAAGGATAACACTATTATTTTATAGCTACAATTTAAAACTTTCCAAATGGGTATATTTTAGCCACAGTACACAGTAGGAGGCCACACACAGCCCCCAGTATACAGCAGGAGGCCACACACAGCCCCAAGTATACAGCAGAACGCTACACACAGACCCCAATATATAGCAGGAGGCTGCACATGGCCCTCAAAATATAGCAGGAGGCCACATACAGCCCCCAGTATACAGCAGGAGGCCCACACCACCAAGCCCAAGTATCATGCAGAATGCTACACACAGACCCCAATATATAGCAGGAGGCTGCACATGGCCCTCAAAATATAGCAGGAGGCCACATACTGCCTCCATTATAAAGCAGGAGGCCGCACACAGCCCCTAGTATACAGAAGGAGGCAGCACACAGTCCTTAGTATACAGCAGAAGGCCGAACACAGCCCCTAGTATACATCAGGAGGCCATCTAGCCCCTAGTATACAGCAGGTGGCCATCTAGCCCCCAGTATACAGCAGGAGGCTGCACACACACACCCAGTATACAGCTGGAGGCAGCACATAACCCTTAGTATACAGCAGGAGGCCACAAAAAGCCCCCAGTATAAAGCAGGAGGCCACACATAGCCCTTAGTATACAGCAGGAAGCCACACACAAACCCCCAGTATGCAGCAACAGGACACACAGCCCCTAGTATATAGCAGGAGGCCACACATAGCCCTTAGTGTAAAATAGGAAGCCACACACAGCCCACAGTATAAAGCAGGAGGCTGCACACAGCCTCCAGTATACAACAGGAGGCCGCACACAGCATCCAGTATACAGCAGCAAGCCACACACAGCCCCCAGTATACAGCAGCAAGCCAAACACAGTCCCCAGTATATAGCAGGAGGTGGTACACAGCTCCAAGTATACAGCATCATATACCAATTAATACTAATAAACAGTGGGTAAAAGTATTTTTGTATATAAATATATGCATAAATAAGTCTAATAAATACTGAATACAATTAAGATCAATACTGTTGAGAATATGCTTCTAAACCTTCTCTACTATATCATTCAGACCACCAGGGTATAAACTCTGTAGTCTAAAGATTTAATACGTTTCCTTCTTATGTAAAAGCAGACTGTGTGCACACAGCCCCCAGTATACAACAGCAGGCCACACATAGCCCCAAGTATACAACAGAAGGCCGCATACAGCCCCCAGTATACAGAAAGAGGCCACACACAGCCCCCAGTATACAGCAGGAGGATGCACACGGTCCTCAAAATACAGCAGGAGGCCGCACACAGCCCCCATTATACAGCAGGAGGCCGCACACAGCCCCCAGTGTACAGCAGGAGGACGCACACGGTCCTCAAAATACAGCAGGAGGCCGCACACAGCCCCCATTATACAGCAGGAGGCCATATATGGTCCTCAGTATACAGCAAGAGGCCACACACAGCCCCTACTATACAGCAGGAGGCCATCTAGTCCCCATTATACAGCAGGAGGCCGCACACACACACACACACCCAAAGATACAGCTGGAGGCAGCACATAGCCCTTAGCATACAGCAGGAGGCCACACAGAGCCCCCAGTATAAAGCAGGAGGCCACACATAGCCCTTAGTATACAGCAACAGGACACACAGCCCCTAATATATAGCAGGAGGCCACACATAGACCTTAGTATAAAGCAGGAAGCCGCACACAGCCTCCAGTATACAGCAGGAGGCCGCACACAGCACTCAATATACAGCAGCAAGCCACACACAGCCCCCAGTATACAGCAGCAAGCCACACACAGCCCCAGTATATAGCAGGAGGCCACACACAGCCCCAGAATATAGCAGGAGGTGGTACACAGCCCCAAGTATACAAAAATATATACCAATTAATACTAATAAACAGTGGGTAATATTGTTTTTGTATATAAATATATGCATAAATAAGTCTAATAAATACTGAATACAATTAAGATCAATACTATTACAAAATACCTGAGAATATACTTCTAAACCTTCTATACTACATCATTCAGACCACCAGGCTATAAACTCTGTAGTCTATCTAAAGATTCAATACATTTCATTCTTATGTAAAAGCAGACTGAGCGCACACAGCCCCCAGCAGGGGCTGACTGGCGAAGCAAAACCTGGGTGGCAAAATTTTTCCTTCAGCCCTTGGGGGAGGACCGGGGGGGGGGGGGGTGCTGTCGGAAATTTTCGGCTGCCCGTCTTTGGTGCGCCCCCCCCCCATCGCGCCACGCCCCCCTGCAGAGAGAGGTGTAGCTAAGGGGAGCCTAGAGGTTCCCATTATGGTTGTAGTAGTGGATGGTTGGCCAGGAAGGAGGTGTCAGTCATGTTTTGGGTGGGTCGCAATCATGTGGAGAGAGCTAGTTTGCCCCTATAGGGTCCATGAAGGCGTGAAAAGGACCACGGCAAAGTATATATACTTTTAGACTGACCACTTTTTTTCTTCGTACAAAATCATCCCCATGCATGACAATGCACCATCTCTTGGTACAGAGCATAGCCCTGAGTAATTGGCTGCTATGGACAAAAAAGTAGAGAAAACCATGGTGTGGCTACCAGTCTCCTCTGATATCAGCCCTATTGAGAAACTTGGAAGTACCATTAAGCAAAAAAAATCTAAGATGCTGTAACACATTAACCGTCAAACCAGCAGCTCTGGGAGTCAATTCTGACATCCTGCAAACAAATGCAATCAGAAAACATCCAAAACCTGACAAGTGCAATAAATGCAATATTTGTGAAGGTGATATCAAAGAAAGGCGATATACAATATGAGACATACTGGTAGGATGTTTTCATTGTGAGCCCCAATGGGGACAGTGTTGATGATGTATGTAAAGTGCTGTGGAGTTCATAGTGTAATATAAATGTAAAAAAATATTTCTTCATATGTCATCACAATACCGGGATCTGAGGATCTTCTATTTCGAGGTCAGGGGCTCTCTGACGCCGTGTCGCTGCTTGTCTCGCTGTCTTCCTCTTTTGACACTGTAGTGCGGTGGACAAGAGAGCATTAACTGGTTAATAACGAGAAGTATGGAGTGTGTACTGAGCCATAAACCTCCCCATACCATGAAGTATGGTGTGTACTAACTGAGCCATAAACCCTCCCCATACCATGTCCAGCAGACATTGTAGGATTACTACATGGATTTTATTATTAGGGCACGGACACACTGGGGTGAAACTTGAATAAGTGCAATGTGTGATTCTATCGCAGTGCAGTCAGTTAATCAACGTCTGAAACACATTGGCGAGTGTCGGACGCTTTTTTCTCATCCAGATTCTGGATGGGAAAAAAGTCACAACATGCTGCAACAGTATGCAATTCATGCGCGAGACTCACCAATGCAAGTCTGAGTTCGACAAAATCATGGACCGCACACTGACAGCACACGGACCATCCGAGAGGCATCAGTTTTTTTCACTGATACATTATCATTCTTCAGCTGAGATAACTGTAAAATGCTCCTGTAAATGATTCTACAGTAATAGCTGCTGAAAAACAAAACAGATTGCACATGGATGTGATCTAAGAAAACTGTCGGACACTCGCACAGCATTTGGATGTCCCAGTGGCCAGCCACACAGACAGCCCGCCACAGCCACACACAGAGCCACAACCACACAAAAACAGTCAGCCACATAGACAGCCAGCCACATAGACAGCTACACAGACAGAGAGAGCCACACAGAGAGATACAGCCACATAGACAGCCACACACATAGCCACAGCCAGCCACACACAGAGCCACAGCCAGCAACATAGACAGCCATAGCCAGCCACACACAAGCAGACACAGCCAGCCAAACACAGACACAGCTAGCTACACACACACAATCAGCCACACACATACAGCCACACACAGCCAAAGCCAGCCAGCCACACATACAGCCACACACATACAGCCAGCCACATAGACAGCCACACACACAGCCAAAGCCAGCCACACACAGGCGCAACTACCCACACACACACACACACACACACACACACACAGCCAGCCACACAAACAGCGAGCAGTATAGACAGCCATAGCCAGCCACACACAGACATACAGCCAACCACACAGCCAGCCATCAACACACAGTCAGCCACACACAGCCAAGCAGCCCCAGCCACACACACACAGTCAGCCACACACAGCCAAGCAGCCCCAGCCACACACACACAGTCAGCCACACACAGCTAAACAGCCCCAGCCACACACAGCCAGCCACGCAGCCTCAGCCCCAGCCATGCAGCCACAGCCACACACAGACATAGTTAGGCACACAGCCAGCCACATAGCCCCAGCCACATAAAGACACAGACACACAGACAGCCACATGCAGCCACGCAGCCCTAGCCACACAGTCAGCCACACAGACACATTTTGCCACACACAGCCAGCCACGCAGCCTCAGCCACACAGACACAGTCAGCCACAGACAGCCCCAGCAACACAGACACATAGTCAGCCACAGCCACGCAGCACCAGCCACAAAAAAACACCAGCCACAAAACCCCAGCCACATACGGACAAATAGTCAGCCACACAAACACAGCCCCGCACACAATCAATCATACACACAATCAATCCTATACACACAATCATACACACACCTAATCCCATACACAATCCTATACATGCATACACAATCATATACACATTCAGACATACACATATTAAAGTGCTGTACAAATCATGTGAAAAGGATGACAGAAAAGACAGTGTAATCAGCTAATCCAATCTGCATACAGTGCACTGCTGCTGAAATAGATATGGCACAGAGAAATCAGCCTGTCCAATATGCTAAAATTGCACCACTACCACTACAGCTACATCCAGATGAAGATGATAGTTACAGCCCAATTATATTGACAACTAGCTGTGAGCCCAATGCAAATGCATCGGGATTCTAGAACGTGGCAATATTATTTGCATTAATAGCATTATTATTACCATTAATAGCATAATTATTAGCATTAACAGCATTATTATTAGCATTAATAGCATTATTAATAGTAATAATAGTACTAATAATAGTATTGTTATTAGTATTAATAGCATTATTACCATAAATAGCATTAATAATAGTGTTAATAGCATTATTATGAGGAGTAATAGCATTATTAGCATTAATAAAATTATTAATAGCATTAATAGAATGAAAAATATCATTAATAGCATTATTAATAGGATTAATATCATGATTATTAGCCTTAATAGCATTAATATTAGCATGAATAGCATTAATAGCATTATTAATAACATTAATAGCATTATTAATAGCATTAATAGCCTAAATAATAGAATTAATAGCATAAATAATCGCATTAATAGCATGAGTATTAGCATAAAGAGCATTAATAGCAATATTATTAGCATTAATAGAATTTTGAATAGCATAAATAGCATGATTATTAGCCTTAATAGCATTATTAATAGCATTAATATGATTATTATTAGCATTATTAGCATTAATATTAGCATTAATAGCATAATTATTAGCATTAATAGCATTATTATTAGCAGTAATAGTATTATTATTAGCATTAATACCATTATTAATAGCATTAATAGCATTAATAATACAATTAATAGCATTCATATTAGCATTAATAGCATTAATAGTATTATTAATAGCATGAATAGCATTATTAATAGCATTAATAGCATTAATAGCTTTATTAATAGCATTATTAATAGCATTAATAGCAGAAATAATAGAATTAATTGCATAAATAATCGCATTACTAGCATTACTATTAGCATAAAGAGCATTAATAGCAATATTATTAGCATTAATAGCATTTTGAATAGCATAAATAGCATGATTATTAGCATTAATAGCATAATTATTAGCATTAATAGCATTATTAATAGCATTAATAATACAATTAATAGCATTAATATTAGCATTAATAGTATTAATAGCATGAATAGCATTATTAATAGCATGAATAGCATTATTAATAGCATTAATAGCATTATTAATAGCACGATTAATAGCATTAATAGCATAAATAATAGAATTAATAGCATAAATAATCGCATTAATAGCATTACTATTAGCATAAAGAGCATTAATAGCAATATTATTAGGATTAATAGCATTATTAATAGCGTAAATATTGATTATTATTAGCATTATTAGCATTAATATTAGCATTAATAGCATAATTATTAGCATAAATATCATTATTATTAGCATTAATAGCATTATTAATAGCATTAATAATACAATTAATAGCATTAATATTAGCATTAATATCATTATTATTAGCATTAATAGCATAATTATTAGCATTAATATCATTATTATTAGCATTAATAGCATAATTATTAGCATTAATAGCATTATTAATAGCATTAATAGCATTAAAAATACAATTAATAGCATTAATATTAGCATTAATAGCATTAATAGCATTATTATAGCATGAATAGCATTATTAATAGCATTAATAGCATTAATAGCATTATTAATAGCACGATTAATAGCATTAATAGCATAAATAATAGAATTAATAGCATAAATAATCGCATTAATAGCATTACTATTAGCATAAAGAGCATTAATAGCAATATTATTAGGATTAATAGCATTATTAATAGTGTAAATATGATTATTATTAGCATTATTAGCATTAATATTAGTATTAATAGCATAATTATTAGCATTAATATAATTATTATTAGCATTAATAGCATTATTAATAGCATTAATAATACAATTAATAGCATGAATATTAGCATTAATAGCATTAATAGTATTATTAATAGCATGAATAGCATTATTAATAGCATTAATAGCATTAATAGCATTATTAATAGCATTATTAATAGCATTAATAGCAGAAATAATAGAATTAATAGCATAAATAATCGCATTAATAGCATTACTATTAGCATAAAGAGCATTAATAGCAATATTATTAGCATTAATAGCATTTTGAATAGCATAAATAGCATGATTATTAGCATTAATAGCATAATTATTAGCATTAATATCATTATTATTAGCAGTAATAGCATTATTTTTAGCATTAATAGCATTATTAATAGCATTAATAGCATTAATAATACAATTAATAGCATTAATATTAGCATTAATAGTATTATTAATAGCATGAATAGCATTATTAATAGCATTAATAGCATTATTAATAGCACGATTAATAGCATTAATAGCATAAATAATAGAATTAATAGCATAAATAATCGCATTAATAGCATTACTATTAGCATAAAGAGCATTAATAGCAATATTATTAGGATTAATAGCATTATTAATAGCGTAAATATGATTATTATTAGCATTATTAGCATTAATATTAGTATTAATAGCATAATTATTAGCATTAATAGCATTATTATTAGCATTAATAGCATTATTAATAGCATTAATCGCTTTATTATTAGCAGTAATAGCATGATTATTAGCATTAATAGCATTATTAATAGCATTAATAGCATTAATAATACAATTAATAGCATTAATATTAGCATTAATAGCATAATTATTAGCATTAATATCATTATTATTAGCATTAATAGCATAATTATTAGCATTAATAGCATTATTATTTAGCATTAATAGCATAATTATTAGCCTTAATAGCATTAATATTAGCATGAATAGCATTAATAGCATTATTAATAACATTAATAGCATTATTATAATAGCATTAATAGCCTAAATAATAGAATTAATAGCATAAATAATCGCATTAATAGCATGAGTATTAGCATAAAGAGCATTAATAGCAATATTATTAGCATTAATAGAATTTTGAATAGCATAAATAGCATGATTATTAGCCTTAATAGCATTATTAATAGCATTAATATGATTATTATTAGCATTATTAGCATTAATATTAGCATTAATAGCATAATTATTAGCATTAATAGCATTATTATTAGCAGTAATAGTATTATTATTAGCATATTAATACCATTATTAATAGCATTAATAGCATTAATAATACAATTAATAGCATTCATATTAGCATTAATAGCATTAATAGTATTATTAATAGCATGAATAGCATTATTAATAGCATTAATAGCTTTATAATAGCATTATTAATAGCATTAATAGCAGAAATAATAGAATTAATTGCATAAATAATCGCATTACTAGCATTACTATTAGCATAAAGAGCATTAATAGCAATATTATTAGCATTAATAGCATTTTGAATAGCATAATGCATGATTATTAGCATTAATGCATATTATTAGCATTAATAGCATTATTAAGCATTAATAATACAATTAATAGCATTAATATTAGCATTAATAGTATTATATGCATGAATAGCATTATTAATAGCATAATAGCATTATTAATAGCATTAATAGCATTATTAATAGCAACGTTAATAGCATTAATAGCATAAATAATAGAATATAGCATAATAATCGCATTAATAGCATTATTATTAGCATAAAAGATTAATAGCAATATTATTAGGATTAATAGCATTATAATAGCGTAATATGATTATTATTAGCATTATTAGCATTATATTAGCATTAATAGCATAATTATTAGCATAAATATCATTATTATTAGCATTAATAGCATATTAATCATTAATAATACAATTAATAGCATTAATATTAGCATTAATATCATTATTATAGCATTAATAGCATAATTATTAGCATTAATATCATATTATAGCATTAATAGCATAATTATTAGCATTAATAGCATTATTAATAGCATTTTATAGCATTAAAAATACAATTAATAGCATAATATTAGCATTAATAGCATTAATAGCATTATTAATAGCATGAATAGCATTATTAATAGCATTAATAGCATTATTATAGCACGATAATAGCATTAATAGATAAATAATAGAATTAATAGCATAAATAATGCATTAATAGCATTAATTAGCATAAAAGCATTAATAGCATATTATTAGTAATTAATAGCATTATTAATAGCGAATATATTATTAGCATTATATTAATAGTATTAATAGCAATTATTAGCATTAATAATATATTAATAGCATATAATTATTAATAGCATTAATAATACAATTAATAGCATGAATATTAGCATTAATAGCATTAATATATTATTAATAGCATGAATAGCATTATTAATACATTATAGCATTAATAGCATTATTAATAGCATTATTAATAGCATTAATAGCAGAAATAATAGAATTAATATCATAATAATCGCATTAATAGCATTACTAATTAGCATAAAGAGCATTAATAGCAATATTATTAGCATTAATAGCATTTTATAGCATAATAGCATATTTTAGCATTAATAGCATATTATTAGCATTAATACATTATTATTAGCATTAATAGCATTATTTAGATTAATAGCATTATTAATAGCAATTAATAGCATTATATAATAGCAATTAATAGCATTAATATAGCATAAATAGATTATATTAATAGCATGAAATAGCATTAATATTAATAGCATTAATAGCATTATTAATAGCACGATTAATAGCATTAATAGCATAATAATAGAATTAATAGCATAAATAATCGCATTAATAGCATTACTATTAGCATAAAAGCATTAATAGCAATATTATTAGATTAATAGCATTATTTAATAGCTATAATATGATTAATTTATTAGCATTATTAGCATTAATTATTAGCATTAATAGCATAATTATTAGCATATAATATAGCATTATTATTTAGCATTAATAGCATTATTAATAGCATTAATAGATAAATTAATATGCATTATTAGCATAATAGCATATTATTAGCATTAATAGCATAGCATTATATAGCATTATAGCATTATATTAGCATTAATAGCATAATTATTAGCATTAATATTAGCATTATAGCATAGCATTAATAGCATTAATAATAATTAATTAGCATTAATAGATTAATTATATAGCATTAATAGCATTATATTAATTAGCATTAATAGCATTATTATTAGCATTAATGCATTATTATTAGCAGTTAATAGCATTAATTAGCATTAATAGCATTTAAGCATTAATAGCATTAATATATAGCATTAATAGCATTATATTAGCATTAATAGCATAATTAATAGCATTAATTTTATATTAGCATTAATAGCATATATTAATTAGCATTAATAGCATTATTATTAGCATTAATAGCATTAATAATAGCAATTAATAGCATTAATTATTAGCATTAATATAATTATTATTAGCATTAATAGCATAATTATTAGCATTAATATCAATTATTATTAGCATATTATTAGCATTAATAATCATTAATTATAGATTATTAATAGCATTAATAGCATTATTAATAGCATTAATAGCATTAATTATATTATTAATAGCATATTATTAGCATTAATACAGATATTATTAGCATTAATAGCTATATTACATTAATAGCATTATATAGCATTAATAGCATTAATATAGATTAATAGCAATTATATATTAGCATTAATAGCATTTATAGCATTAATAGCATGATTATTAGCATTAATAGCATAATTATTAGCATTAATCATTATTATTAGCATTATAGCATTATTATTAGCATTAATAGCATTATTAATACATTAATAGCATTAATATACATTAATATCATTATTATTAGCATTAATAGCATAATTATTAGCATTAATAGCATTATTATTAGCATTAATAGCATAATTATTAGCATTAATAGCATTATTAATAGCATTAATAGCATTAATAATACAATTAATAGCATTAATATTAGCATTAATAGCATAATTATTAGCATTAATATCATTATTATTAGCATTAATAGCATAATTATTAGCATTAATAGCATTATTAATAGCATTAATAGCATTAATAATACAATTAATAGCATTAATATTAGCATTAATATCATTATTATTATCATTATTAGCAGAATTATTAGCATTAATATCATTATTATTAGCAATAATAGCATAATTATTAGCATTAATAGCATTAATAATACAATTAATAGCATTAATATTAGCATTAATATCATTATTATTAGCATTAATAGCATAATTATTAGCATTAATATCATTATTATTAGCATTAATAGCATAATTATTAGCATTAATAGCTTTATTATTAGCAGTAATAGCATGATTATTAGCATTATTTTGTTTTTTTATTATTATTTTTCATTTAATTATTTATTATTTCTTATTTTTTATTTTATTATTTTTATTATTATTAAATTTATTTATTATTTGTTATTTTAAGTGAGCCGGAGACTTTGCGGACCTGAAGGAGAACTGAGTCATTTCTAAAGACTCAGTTCTCCTTCTGGTCCGCTCCAAGGGCTCATAGAGTTACATAGCGGCTCATGCTGGACGCTGATTGGTCACTTCTTCCCATAGAGAAACATGGCCATGTTTCTCTATGGGAAGATGCGACCAATCACCGTGCAGCATGAGCCGCTATGTAACTCTATGAGCCCTTGGAGCGGACCAGAAGGAGAACTATGTCTTTAGAAAAGACTCAGTTCTCCTTCTGATCCGCTCCAAGGGCTCATAGAGTTACATAGCGGATGATGCTGGACGCTGATTGGTCGCTTTTTCCCATAGAGAAACATGGCCATGTTTCTCTATGGGAAGAAGCGACCAATCACCGTCCAGCATGAGGCGCTATGTAACTCTATGAGCCCTTGGAGCGGACCAGAAGGAGAACTGAGTCTTTTCTAAAGACATAGTTCTCCTTCTGGTCCGCTCCAAGGGCTCATAGAGTTACATAGCGGCTCATGCTGGACGCTGATTGGTCGCGGAGCTGAAGAACGACCCGGAGCTCGGTGGAGGAAGACAGAAGACCGCCGGATGGAAGACTCGTGGGCCGGGCCGAAGGAAGAGGATGCCTGGGCCGAAGGAAGGACTGGACCTGGACCTGAGGAAGCAGATGTCATGAAGACAGGTAAGTGATCTACGGCGTCGGTGTGGGGGGGCTGTGCGGACATGTGGGGGGGGGGCAGTGCGGACATGTGGGGGGGGCAGTGCGGACATGCGGGGGGGGGCAGTGCGGACATGCGGGGGGGGGGCAGTGCGGACATTGGGGGGGGCAGTGAGGACATTGGGGGGGGCAGTGCGGACATGCGGGGGGGGGGCAGTGCGGACATGCGGGGGGGCAGTGCGGACATGCGGGGGGGGGCTGTGCAGACATGCGGGGGGGGGCGTGCGGACATGCGGGGGGGGGCTGTGCAGACATGCGTGGGGGGGGCTGTGCGGACATGCGGGGGGGGCTGTGCGGACATGCGGGGGGGGGGCTGTGCGGACATGCGGGGGGGGCTGCGGACATGCGGGGGGCGTGGGACATGCGGGGGGGGCTGTGCGACATGCGGGGGGGGGCTGTGCGACAGCGGGGGTGGACAGGGGGGGGGGCTGTGCGGTGCGGGGGGGGGCTGTGCGGACATGCGGGGGGGGGCTGTGCGGACATGCGGGGGGGGGGCTGTGCGGACATGCGGGGGGGGCAGTGCGGACAGGGGGGGTGGGGGCGTGGGAGGGGGGGGCTGTGCAGACATGCGGGGGGGGCGTGCGGCTGTGCAGACATGCGGGGGGCTGGGCGGAGCTGTGCAGACATGCGGGGGGGGGCTGTGGACATGCGGGGGGCTGTGCAGACATGCGGGGGGGGGGCTGTGCAGACATGCGGGAGGGGGGCTGTGCAGACATGCGGGGGGGGCTGTGCGACATGCGGGGGGGGGCTGTGCAGACATGCGGGGGGGGCTTGCAGACATGGGGGCGTGCGGACATGCGGGTGTGGCTGGCGGAGGTGTGCGGGCAGTGAGGGGGGGGGTCTGTGCGGCGTTGGGGGTGTGCGGTGCTGGGGGGTGGTGCGGGGCTGGGGAGCGTTGCTGGGCTGTGGATCGGGGCTGGGGGGGAGGCAGAGGGGGCAGCTCCCTTGTCGGAGGTGGGCTGTGGGTAGCGGGGAGCGGAGGCGGCGCAGCGGGCGTTGCGAGTCGAGTTAGAACGGCTCGCAATGGCCGCTTTGCGGCCAATGCTTCGCGCGTATCCACATGACCACGCCGGAAGTAGCGCCGAGAGGGGCGGATTTGCGATTCGCGATTATATAATAGATGCAAATCTCCTGTAATAAATCCCTTCCCATGTATGGGGGGTTTGATGCTCAGGGACACTGGCCGCACATCTCCCACCTTTCTTGTTGCCCAATGTGAACAGTAGATTGCGGTTTCCTTTTGGCGGGAAGCACGATGTGGACGGAGCCTCGTCAGTATTGGCTATGGCCGGCAGCCACACACAGCCCTCACTGCTGAGATGCCGGCACTGCACAGGTAGCCGCCGGCCGCATCCCAGTACAGAGAGGCAGAGGGGCCGCCAGCAATCATGCTGCCCCGGCCCGTATAGCTGTCCAGCCCGCCCCTGGGTACGAGGACTACTTTGCCCCAGGAGGCAGTGTTCCAGCCAGGGCCAGACTGGGACCAAAAAGCAGCCCTGGATAACAAGCCCCACCAGCCCACAAACTATAACACCCATCAGCCTCGATCAGTGAAATTTGCTTTTACGTTGTCATGACCTCATCACTTTCGCAGGCTGCTTTCACATCAGCGGTAAACTGATATTTGCGGCCAATCCAGCAGGTGGCACCGCATCTGCCGGATCAGCCGACTTGCAGCCCAGATGCGGCAAGCCCCATGCATATTGTACGGCAAGTGCTGTTCTGCCAGGTGCAGCAGATCCGCCACTTGCGGCGGCGAAAAAAAACCCACCGCTTACAGCCACGTTTCTTGGGATCG